>QJPP01005491.1:25000-62577 GCA_003996215.1 Jaltomata sinuosa
TTGACCACTGCTATAGCGGTGGCCGCTATCGCATGTGACAACGCTCATCACGGGCAGAAAGTCTATAAATTTTCCAGTTTTGGCCATTTCACAACACATTTGGTTCCCCCGACATTCTGAAACAACCTCTTCACGTCAAACGCGATTTTGGGAGTTTTACTTACCCAAATTAGTTTCCGAAAAGTCTCCTGGACTCATTTATGTCTTGGCTACGTGGAAAACTAGCTTAATCTAAGACACCTAAACCCATTTTTACCCGGATTTCCCTAGACTCTACCTCGCTCCAAAACTGGCCGAAGCTAGCCTAGCCCAGAATTTCAAACTCCCAAACCTGGAGTTTTCTAACTCTAAAACTTGGCACGATTGAACTACCCATAATGATGGACCCGGTCGTTATAATAGATACTAATTTACCCATCGTTCGTCCCCAAATGATCAAACCCGAAATTACAGAAATAAAATAAATGAAGTGTAGTACCTGAATCCTCAAACAATTGAGAGTACTTGTCCCGCATGTCCTTCTCAATTTCCCAAGTGGCTTCCTAAACCGGATGATGCTTCCACTGAACCTTCACTATATCAATCACCTTTGTTCTCAACCTCTGGACATCCCGAGGAAGAATCAAGACCGGTTCCTCCTCATAACGAAGATCCTTATCAAAAAGTACCTCATCCCACTTGATGATGTAGTCCCCATCCCCATGGTATTGATTGAGAATGGGTACATGGAATATCGAATGGACGCCCGACAAACTAGGTGGCAGTGCTAACTTGTAAGCCACTGGCCCACCATCTCAAGAACCTCAAACGGATCGATAAACCGAAGGCTAAGCTTGCCCTTCTTACCAAACCGCATAACCCCTCTCATTGGTGACACTTTTAGCAATACTTGTTCACCAACCTGAAAGTCCATGTCCCGGACCTTACGATCTGCATACTCCTTCTACCTGCTTTGAGAATCCAATAACTTGGTATGTATGCCCCTTACTTTTTCCTGCGCTTCCTTCACTAAGTCTATGCCCAGAGGCTTCACATCACCTTTCTCAAACCACCCAACTAGTGATCTGTAGTTTCTCCCATACAGGGCCTCGAATTGTTCCATATCGATACTGGAGTGGTAGCTGTTGTTGTACGAGAATTAGCACAACGGTAGAAACTGATCCCAATGACCACCGAAGTCCATTACACATGCTCTCAACATGTCCTCCAATACCTGAATCGTCCTCTCCGACTGACTATCAGTTTGAGGATAGAAGGCTGTGATAAAGGTGAGTTGTGTACCCAACTCTTCATGTAACTTTCTCCAGAACTTAGAAGTAAACTGCATACCCCTGTCTGAAATGATGGACAGTGGTAGCCCATGCAGTCTTACAATCTCTTTCACGTAGATCTTGGCCAACTGCTGCGAATTGTAATCTACCATGACCAGAATGAAATGAGCGGACTTGGTCAGCCTGTCAACAATGAACCAAATTGAGTCATACTTCCCCAATGTCTTGGGAAGGGCCACCACGAAATCCATGGCTATCCTTTCCTACTTCCACTATGGAATTGGCATTCTCTGAAGTAGTCCTACAGGTCTCTGATATTCATATTTTACCTGCTGGCAATTCTGGCACTTGGACACAAAATCAACTATGTCCCTTTTCATCCCGGGCCAAGTAACGCTGCCTCAAGTTCCTGTATATTTTGGTTACACCCGGATGGATCGAGTACCGTGAACCATGAGCTTCTGTCAGAATTTTCAAAATCATATCATCAACCCGAGAAACACAAATCCTCTCCCTGAAATGCAATACACCACTAGAGTCTAACATGACATCTCTGGACTCCCCGGATATCACTTTACTCCGCAACTTGCCCAGTTTCGGATCCTGAAACTGTTTTGCCTTTATTTCTTCTATGAAGGTGTCCTTGACCTCAATGCTGGCCAACAACCTGACTTGGTCTGAGACACCCAAGTGCATGAACTTGGCCTCCAGAGCCTGAATTTCCTTAGCTAGCGGTCGTTTGGACACCTCCAAACAAGCCAAGCTACCCATGCTAATAGTTTTTCGGCTCAATGCATCTGCCACCACATTAGCCTTACCCAGATGGTACTGAATGGTCACATCATAATCTTTCAATAACCCCATTCACCTTCTCTGCCTCAGATTCAAATCCTTCTGAGTGAAAACGTGTTGCAGACTACGATGATCTGTGAATACTTCACACTTGACACCATAAAGGTAGTGTCTCTAAATTTTCAAAGCAAAAACCACCGCTGCTAACTCTAAATCATGAGTCGGGTAATTCCTCTCATGCACCTTCAACTGCCTGGATGCATAGGCTATCACATTCCTATCCTGCATCAACACAGCACCCAAACCAGAATGTGAAGCATCACACTAAACAATAAAGTCTTTACCTTTAACTGACAAGGACAATATAGGAGCCATGGTCAAAAGTGTCTTGAGCTTTTGGAAGCTCTCCTCGCACTTGTCGAACCACACAAATGGTACCTCCTTCTGTGTTAGCCGGTCAGGTGAGTAACAATAGAAGCAAAGTCCTCCATAAACCTCCAAGAGTACCCCGCGAGCCCAACAAAACTTCTCACCTCTGTCACAGAGCTAGGACGAACCCAACTCTTAACTGCCTCAATTTTATGGGGATCCACCATCACCCCCTTTTATGACACCACATGCCCCAAAAATGCCATAGAAGTCAACCAAAACTCACACTTAGTGAATTTTGCATAAAGCTTTTGGTGCCTCAAGATGTCTGCACAATGCGAAGATGACTAGCATGCTCTTCCCTACTCTTAGAGTAGATCAAAATATCGTCAATGAACACGATAACAAAAGAATCCAAGTAGGACTTAAACACCCCATTCATCAAACTCATGAATGTTGTCGGCGTATTGGTCAAACCAAACGACATTACTAGAAACTCGTAATGTCCATACCGAGTACGAAAAGCAATTTTTGGAATATCCTCAGGCCTAATCTTTAGCTGATGGTACCCCGACCTCAAGTCAATTTTTGAAAACACCGATGCACCCTGAAGCTGGTCAAACAAATCATCTATCCGAGGTAAAGGATACTTATTCCGGATGGTCACCTTGTTCAACTGTTTGTAGTCTATGCACATCCGCATACTACCATCCTTCTTTTTCACAAACAAAATCGGAGCCCCCCAAGGTGAAGCACTGGGACGTATAAATCCCTTATCTATGAATTCCTGCAGCTGAGTCTTAAGTTTCCTTAACTCTGCCGGAGCCATTCTATACGAAGGAATAAAGATGGGATGAGTGTCTGGCTTCAAATCAATACAAAAATCTATATCCCTGTCCGGAGGCATACCAGACAAATCTGCTGGAAACACCTCTACAAATTCGGATACCACCGGAACTGACTCAATAGGCGGTGACTCCACACTATCATCCCAGAGATGAGACAAGAAGGCTAGACACCCCCTTCTCACTAGCTTTCTAGCCCGAACAAACGATATTATCTTAACTGGCTTAGGCCTGTATACACCTTCCCACTCTAATCTATCCTTACTCGGAATTTTTAGAGTTACAGTTTTAGTGTTACAGTTCAACACAGCATGATAAGGAGATAGCCAGGTCATACCCAAGATAATATCAAAATCAGTCATATCCAGAATTACTAAGTCTACCCAAGTACGTAGCCCCACAAATACCACAGAACAATCACGATACATATGAGTCAGAATCACCAACTCTCCAACCGGGGTAGATACATAGATAGGGGAATCAAGGATATCGCAATTCAAATTCAGACCCAAAGAAAAACTAACAAACGCATAAGAATATGTAGATCCTGGGTCAAGTAATACTGAGGCCATTTTATCACAGACAAGAATAGTACCTGTGATCACCGCATCTGAGGCTTCCGCCTCAGTACTTCCTGGAAAACCATAGCAATATTCCCGATCATTAATTCGGGCAACTTCCTGGGCCGGCTGCGCCACACCCCTGCCTGCGTCGCCGTTCCTTCGGTCTCCCTGGAAATTACCTCGCCCACCCTGTGGATGACCCCTAGCATTACCACCTCTGCCTGCCGGGACCACTGCTCTAGTCTGCTGCTGACCCTGATTACCTGCCTGCCTATATGGACACTCCCTCTTAAAGTGGCCTAACTCACCACAATGGAAGCAACCACGGTCCAAAGTAGGCCTGCTAGCTGATGTATAAGATGCCCCCTGGCCTCTAAGAGCTGAAGACTAAGCTCCCTGACGACCACCTGTAGTAGCTGGCAGAGCTGACTGAATAGGACGGGCCGAGTAAGCCTGCTGATGCTGGCCCCTGGAGTATGAACCACCAAAATTTCCCTTATTCCGGGGACTTTTGGCTAAAGCCTTAGCCTGCCCCGCTTGCCTAACTCCCTCAATCTTCTTCACATAGTCCACCACATCATTAAAACCCTTCCCTGAAGAAGTTATATGCACTGTCAGTACCTGCAGATCACTATTCAGACCCTTGACAAACAACCAGACCCATTCCACCTCGGAACCCAACATCTGTGTAGCAAAATGAGACAATGCATGAAACTTAGCCTCATAAGCTGAGACCGACATGCCATCCTGCTCCAAGTTCAGAAACTCATCCTTCTTCTGATCCCTCAAAGTACGGGGAACGTACTTCTCTAGAAACAAGGCATGGAACTATTCCCAAGTCAGTGGAGGTAATATAGATGAGCGACACTCAATATGAGACCTCCACCACTGCTTGGCATCACCCTGCAACTGAAAAGTGACAAACTTCACCCCATGCTGACGTAAAACACCCAACTTGTGCAACCTCTCATGGCAATCCAGGATGAACTCACAGGCATCCTCCTTGTCTGTACCTTGAAACATTGGAGGTTTCAGCTTAAGGAACTTAGTCAGCATCTCATGCTCATTACCTGTCATCACTGGGCCTAACATTGGCCTGAGAAGATCGTTTGTGCCCGAAGCTGCATCTATCCTTGGAGTAGTAGTAACTGACGGCTGAGTATCCAAGGCCTGATTCGCATAAGCGGCGTGTATGGCTCTAGCACCAACCAACACACTCAAAATATACCACGCCTACCTGAAAGCCTCTGGTGTCATATTAGGAAGGCATGCACCCCCAACCGGTGTCGCCTCCTCCTGAGCTCCTTTATCTTCTACCACTACTTCTTCTACATTCACATCCACAGGGTCCTGAGGTGGGGGAGGAGTTACCTCACGTGCAGCAGCAGCATCTCGAGCTCCACTCTTGGCGGGTGCGGCTCCAGCTCGTCCCCTTCCATTTCCCCTACCTCTGCCGCGAACTGTCGGGCCCGCTGCTGGGCCCGCTGGCCTTGATCCATTATTCCTTGTAGTGACCATCTGCGGACAAAAGAGTGAATGAGGTTAGATACCAATTCGTATCACCAGATACCAATTGGAATCGAGTTATAGCATGAAGGAAAAGAAGGAAGAGATAGTTTTTTCCTAAAGCCCCATAACCTCTCAAAGAAAAGTACGAACGTCTCTGCACCGTTCTGCAAGACTCTACTAGACCTATTTGGTACAACGAGATAAATGAACCTAGGCTCTGATACCATCTTTGTCACGACCCAACCTGTCGTGAGTGGCACCCACCCAACCCCCGGATGAGCGAACCAATAGAGTTCCACCCTTGCCTAGACTAACAGCCTAAAACCAGCAAGCATCAAAGTAAACTAGCAATGAAAATAAGATCAACTACTCAAAATACTTATCATAATTAATAATCTGTGGAAAATCCCACCTAGGAACTGAAAGTCATCGTACCAAACATCAATATCAAATCTAGAGTACGGGGATGCAACCCTAAACAAAATAAGAATAGTTTTTAAGTCCAAACAAATGGACTAAAACTCTAATGATAATCCCAAGGTAGCTCGAATCGACAGCTCACCCTTGAAGATCGGAAACGTCGGTGCTAAATCTGAGGTCTCATCTCAGCCGCTGAAAGATTTCCTGTACTCACCAAAAGAAGGACAAGTGCAGTATCAGTACACCACCACTGTGTACTGGTAGGATCATCAGCCAGTATTCAAGAAAACAGTATATAAATAGTACACAAAATCTAGTAATAAGTATGGCAAACATGCAACAATATTACAGGCATCTCTAGACTACAGGTCTCTACCTAGCTTGTTACCGCATGAATCCATCTCTTACAGTTCTATTCCATCAACAAGAATAACCATAACCATACCTTACCATCTAGCCCGGACCCACCCTGGAATCCCCTCTAGACAACTACCACAAGAAGTGATTACCCGGCCTAAACCAAGACCAATTCAACAGTCATACAACAGTTCTCGGCCACTCAAGGACCACCAATCAATAACACTTTTCGATAACAAACCGGTCCACTCATAGAACCAATATCAAGTATCATATTCAGTAAAACAAGTCGGTCCTCTCACGGAACCGATATCAGCCAATGCAATACAATAATCAATGAAATAGTGCAAGATACAATAAAGTAAACCCGTACCAGGCATTGTACCCGTGCCAACCGAATGTTATACCCGTACTAGGCGTGGTTTCCGTTGCCAACCATGTGTTATACCTGTACCAGGCGTGGTACCCAAGCCAATCGAATGTCAACAACAACAGTCAATAGAATGAATGCACACCCCTTGTAAAGCCAACAAGCAAAAACCATTCAAACAGAGACTGTAAACCGAACTTATACATTCCACACAAATCCCCTAAGTTATGTACTGCACACAATTACTTAGACAATGAGTACAATGAATATACACATTCACAGAAATACGAAAGCCATCACCTACCTCGAATGTTCCAAGCTCTATTCAACCCGAGCTTTCCCGTGTTCCGGATTCCTCTCACGTTCTTGGTCTAAAAATAACACATAATGCATAAATTTAATATACATGCATGTACATTACCCGGATTATACCAAATCCCCAAACCTTAGGCCACCCATGATCATCTCACCCTTTTCTCGGGCTTTTTCACCGTTAATTCTCCTAGTCTTATCATTTTTACGGACAAAATAGGAAATTAAATAGTCTATGATCATTTTAACGTACCTAAATCAACACCCAAGAACATACATGTTTGGAGCCCCCTTATTCCCCGAATTTCATCATCCCTAGGTTATTTCAACCTTTTCTAATTTTTCTCTTAGCAATTCTACTGCATAGGAAATGTAGTACAAAGTGTGGGAAACGAAAACCTTACCTTAAGAATGATTTTTGTCGGAGGAATGAAGAAAATCGCTTGAATTAGCCCAGCCCTTCTCCCAAAACAAACTTGTGAAATTCTAACATTTTAAGAGCTGTTTCTGCATTAAAAATCCATCAGCCCGCTATAGAGGTCCCCGCTCTGCTATTGCAGTCATCTGCCGCTATAGCGGTCTTAAGTGAGTTGATCGCCCCTTGACCACCGCTATAGCGGTAATTTCTATCGCTATAGCGGTGGTTGCTATCCCGTGTAACAGCACTCGTTACAGGAAGAAAGTCCATAAATTTTCCAGTTTTGGCCATTTAACAAGACACTTGGTTCCCCCGACATCCCAAAATAACCCTTTCATGTCAAACACGATTCTGGGAGTTCTACTCACCCAAATTCAATTTTGAAAAGTCCCCCAGACTCCTTTATGTCTTGGCTACGTGGAAAACTAGTTCAATCCAAGATACCTAAACCCATTTTTACTCAAATTTCCCTAGACTCTACCTCACTCCAAAACCGGCCGAGGCTAGCCTAGCCCAGAATTTCAAACTCCCAAACCCGAAGTTTTCTTACTCTAAAACTTGGCACGATTGAACTACCTGTAATGATGGACTCGATCATTATAGTAATATGGCAGTGTGGTTTGGTATTTGAGAGTGCAAAGAAGTTTAGAGAAGCTGTTACAAAATATGCTATAAAGAAGGGGTTGAGATAGACAAGTATATGAATGAGAGTACTAGAGTATAAGTGAAATGTAAAAGTGATTGTCCATGGTTGTTGTATGCTAGCAAAGAAGGGAAGAGTGAGAAATTTTCTATCAAGACCTACAACCCAAGGCATAAATGTACCAGGACTAACACTAATTTCCTCTGTAATTCAAACTATCTCTCAAAGTATCTCAAAGATAGAATTATCTCACAACCTAGTATCAAAGGGTGGGAGATTCAAGATTGGGTGAGGAAAGAGTTGGGTGTTTATGTAGGTAAGACAGTGTATTTAAAGATAAAAAAGTTGGTTTTGCAAGAAGTTATGGGGGATCATGTGGCTGAATTTAACAGAATCCTAGACTACAAGGATGTGTTGCTTCAAACAAATCCTGGCAGTACTTGTGTTGTGAAGTTGACAGATTCAGATACTGGCATGAAATAATTTCACTCTTTCTACATATGCTAAATGCTATGAAAAGAGGTTTTCAAGAGGGATGCAGAAAATGTATAGGGCTGGATGAGTGCTTTTTAAAAGGAATTTGTAAAGGGTAACTGTTGGTAGCTATTGCTAAGGATGGAAACAATCAAATGTTTCCAATTGCATGGGTTGTAGTTGGTACTGAAAGCAAGGCTACATGGAGATGGTTCTTGATGATACTGCAAGATGATCTCAATTTAGGGGATGGTTCTCAGCTCACTATCATCAGTGATATGCAAAAGGTAACTAGTAGCTGACTTCATTATCCTGACTATAATAACTTTAATTTAGTTAACTGACTTGTTTTGTTTTGTTTTGAAACTGCAGGGACTAATAGCTGCTACTGAAGAAATACTTCCTGCATGTGAGTACATAATGTGTGCTAGACACATTTTATCTAATTGGTCAAAAAAATGGAGAGGCATAGAGAGGAGGAAGAAATTCTGGGGTTGTCACTTTTGAGGCACAATTTAAGCACAAGCTAGATGGTCTAGCCAAGTTGGGCAGAGGTATTATTGAGGACCTAATCAACTACAATAAGGAGAGATGGTGTAGGCTTACTTCTAAACCTTTTTCAAGTGTGACAGTGTAGATAATAACATGGCAGAGAGTTTCAATGCTTGGATTTTGGGACCTAGGAACAAGACTATTGTTTCAATGTTGGAAGAAATCAAGGTTAAGATGATGAGTAGTGTGAGTAAGGCAAGAACATTTGCTGATTCTTGGACAGATGAGATATCTTCAATGGCAATGATGGTGTTCAATGCAAATGTAGAAAGATCAATGCAGCGCAACATTGATTGGAATGGTGATCAAGGATTTGAAGTGTTGGAAGGGACATACAGGCATACTGTGATGTTGAGTCAGCATAAGTGTAGTTGTAGATCTTGGGAATTAAAAGGCATCACATGTGCACATGGTATAGCAGCAATGAACTACTTGAATATGGATGCATCATAAGCAATTTATAGCTGGTACAGAAAAGAGACATATCTGAAGGTCTATTCTTACTTCATTCAACCAGTTCCAAACATGCAAATGTGGCCAGATAGTAGAAATTTAATAGTTGAGCCACCTGAAGTAAGACAATTGCCTGGTAAGCCAGCAAAGAACAGAAGGAAAGAGGTAGGTGAAGTGAAAAAAGCTGGAAAGTTGCCAAAATTTGGTGTGTCAATGACATGTTCAATCTGCAAAGGAGCTAATCATAACAAGAGAAGTTGTCCAAAGAATCCTAAGCCTAAATCCACACAAACACCCACACAAGAGGTATACTCACATTAACTTAGTCTTTTATTTATACATTAGATTACTTACTAATTACTCTCTTCTTCTCTTGTTTAGTATGCTGCCTCACAACAGTCCTCTAATGAAAATAAGAGGGGTAGACCAAGCACCAGCAATACTAATGCAAAAAGTGGTTACAAGAGTCCAAGAGTTGTGGGTCAAGGTGTATTTGTTTCTGAAACTGGATATACTTGTGTTAATGTAAGTCTCTCTTTTTAATAATCAATTTTTTTCAAAAGTAAGACAAAATATAATCAAATTTATTATGTTTCAGCAAGGATTGGCTAGCAGTAGAAGGATTAATACTCCTGTGGTGAGTTCTGCAAATGTGACTGGTGATATTGGTTATAAACCAGCCAAGGGACTGAAGTAAAAAGGTAAGACTACTATTACTCAAAGAAAACTTCAAGTCCAAAGTTTGAAGCATCATAGACAAATCAAATCAAAAGCTGCTGCTGCTGCTGGGATTCAGACAAGAGCATAAGCCGCCAAGGCAAAATCTCCCTCAAAGAGTACAAGGGCACATGCCAAGGAAAAGTCTCTCTCAAAGAAAAAGTCTTAGTTCATGTGTGATTTTGGTGGTCGTTAGTGTACTATTGGTATTGGTATTTTAAGTATTTTAAGTACTTGTAGTTTTATTAAACCAAACTTAAAGTAGTGTTTGTTTATGTCTATTTGGTGGTTGGAATTTTAAGTAAGTACTATGATTACTTTTTGTTGAAACAATTAAGCACTATGGTGTGGTTTGTGTTGTTCTTATGGAATGCATCTTCTTTATGTACGTGAGTTTGTTATTATTTTATGTGTTCTCTTTCTCTTCTCTTTTATGCAAGTTTGTGTAGTACTAAAGAAAAAGGCAACTGAAATCAAGAAATATGACAAACATAAGAGAACTTTATATATATTGCTTTAATCAGCAGAAACGTACACTTAATATCCGATTTCATCAAAAAACATACACCCAAAGAGACCCCTAAATCTGCCATAATACACCATTACAAAACAAAATATTTTCCCAAATCTTTTCAACGACACAATAGGAGAAGGAAGATCAACACATTACATATCAAACTAAAGCACAAAATCAATTTTAAAACCCATCTGCACTTCAGCTCCTTTTGTTGCTTGTTGGTCTTCTTCAACAAACCCAAAATCACAACACTTGCCTGACTTGAAAATTCTGGATCATACCAATCGAAATACTTACAAGGACTTCGAAATAAGGACTGCATTTCATAGAAATCAAAGTTACAAGCCGATACCTAATACCAATTAAGAGTAAAAAGTGAAATAATGAATATTACGTACCCCATAATGCCTGCAACCGAGGAATCTATGTCCGGAATTGTCATCCGACCAAGATATTCTCACAATTGGAGGAGACCCACATGCACAAACAAACCTCCTATTATAATTCATGGAGTATGAAGACAAGATGGAGACTTTTCAAAGTAAATGATATGATTTAGAAAGTGATGGAGGAAAAGAATTTTTTTAGAATTTTGAAAGTGATGGTCTGATGAAGGAGAAGGGAGGAGAATAAATAGGAAAAAAAATAGAGAGAGAGGGGCTTGTGAAAAGAAGAAAAAAATAAAGAAAAATAGGATTTTTCGGATTTTTACCGTTGGAGTCAGTTGATGTGGCAATTTTTTTACTCCCTCACGCGCTCTACTGAGCTTGTTCTCAGTTTTTACGCCACGTGAAGGTTGCAGGTGTACGCGACAGTGAAAAGAACAAGTTCCGGGGAATTTTTAATACACCCATTAGTTAAGATGTTCACTAAATAAAACCGTACAAGTTCAGGAGGTATTTAAGATTTCTCTCTTTTTTTAAACAAAGCAACACATAAAAAAAGAAGTAGTAGGCAGTAGCTGCCAAAAAGAAAAGGTAACAAAATTTTTTTAAAAAAATAATTGAAGAAGCGGCCACCAATAAAAAACAAAAAGAATAAAAAGCATAAGTGAAATAACCCCAAAAAAGAGGCGAGAATGGCTACAAATGGGATGGCCATTTATGTGACATTAATTTCAGTCGATAGACTATTTTTGTCCATTCCACTCTTAATAAAAGAGGCCCAACTCTTCATTCTTTCAGACCTTTTAGACCCTGTATAGGAATCATCAACCTTTTCAACTCGTCTCTCCCCATCTTCTTCGTTGTGAAGTGATCTGTGAATTCCTACATTTTTTTGAATATTAATTTTAAAATAGTCAGTTAACAGTTACCATGTAACTTACGATCTTTCTCGAGTTACCAATCCACACAAATCAATTGTTATAGATTATACGGTACCATGTACGCTAGTTGATTTTTTAATTATTCCAATAGTCGTAAAAAAAGAAAGATCAGCGTATACAAATTGAACTTGAAGCAGAATCACACAAAACTAAGCCATGCAAGTTAGCCAAAAAAGAAAAAAACGTCTCGAAATCAGTTTTTAATTGACAAATTGCCAAATTGGTTTAAAGAAAGACCTGAGGATATAAAAATAGACTCAAACTTTAGAAGATTTATTTACTCAGAATACTATATGTCATGTCCCTCCTATAGATACGTCTGAACACATCTTTCTTTTTTATTTTCCATATTCAACTTATGTTTTGACCACATAATGTTCTCGATTTATTAGTAAACAAATGATCAGTGCAACATCCAATTATAGGATTCATGCATGTATCTTCCCTCTAAATCTCTCTAGTGATCAAAATTATTAGTTAAATATTTATATGGTTGAAAGAGACAGGAATTGAACTTTGGATCAAAGGACATTAATGAAATTAATGTGTGTACGAAAATCAGTGACTTGTATTCCATTATTTGGAATATTATGGTGATCAACAATCCCAGAATATCACTACCACAATAATGGGGAGAATTGACATTTACAGATTTTACTTTGACCCTTTCCCAGCCTCACGTGCTGTTGAAGAGTCCTCCTCACTACTCAGTAATTGAAAGCATGGAAAATGATCAAACATATTTATATACTATTCGCAATAGTTTAAATATACTTTCCATTTAATTATCCGTTCAATTATAACTCTACTATTATATTTTAGTGCTAATTTGCGAGGAACATGTGGCATGCTCAGAAACAAATATGAAATAACTCACCCTCAATTTTAAATACCCGATTTACTTTATAAACCCAACCCATATCTGACCCGAACCCTTAAATTTTTTCCCCCTTCGTCTTCTCTATTCTATCCGACTTCCATCAACGAAAACCCTCTTCTTTCTCTCTCCGATCTGCCATTTTCTTTCATTCCTTACTCAATATAAAGAAATCAATATAAAATTAATTAAAAATATAAATCAATATAAAATTAATTAAAAATATTATCACTGTTGTAGTTTGTACATAGATAATCTTTGATTATGTTACATATTCTTGATGTCAGTGATGATTTTTCCACAAAAGGTATACCACCTTCACAGTTCACCTCTTGCTGAAATTGTGTTTTTCTTCGATACAGACATGCTATATAATATCTTATATATTTCTCACTTTAATTTTTGGAAATTATACATATTTCAAATAAAATAAATGAGGAAGGTGTTGATGGTAATGATTTAATGTATGTTGGTGGTAATAACTGTTGGAAAATAGTACACTCAGCGGAAGCATTCCAGAAACTTACTGCTTAAATGAATAATAGACAATAAATACCAACACGTAATACACATAAAGCGTGCTGAAAATTAATCAAGAATTACCTCTTGAAGCGTGAGCAGATATCTTGAAGCAAGCCCGACTTTAGTTCTACGGTTTTCTCCAGTGATTCCAAATTCACAGCCGAACTCTCTCAATACTTGGGTGGACAAGTATTGTGCAGAAAATTAATTGTATATTCTTTTCTAGATTGAAAGAATCCCTATTTATAGAGGAGTTCTCCCAATTCAAAAGGGAGAATAAGAAACATACATATGTTTCAAAAACAAGAAACAAAAGTGTATTTTTTTTTTCTTTTTCCCTTTCCCCTAGAAAATAGGATTCTGAGTTCTAGTTAAATATGAACACTGTAGGGACCACAAAATTAATTACTGAGGCTCCCTTTTATTGAAATAATTTAAAATATTAATTTAAATTATTCTTACCATAATAAATTACAAATCATTCCACTAGAAATTCGTAATTGCACTCCTTTATATATATTTCATAATTCTCTATTAAACACTTATGTAATTCCCCATGTTAAGATTACATATACTAATCAATAAATTAAATTACTAACGAATTTAATTAATGATTAATTTCCTTTAGAGCATTACTTAACTTATTTCATATGTCGGATTCGTAAATCCACCGGCCGGGTTTACACATGAAAACTTATAAGTTTCTCATAAAAGGCGTATTATCAATCTCTATACCGAGACATGTATTCTATCAACTAACTTATTATTTCACCAATATATATTATTACCATCCAATCTATCAGGCATATTGACCCATCTCAGGATCTCGCCTTTTAATAAATCAAAACGATAATTAATATATACAACTCATAATAGTTATATCAAGATTGAGAATATAAGTACATGTAATAGTTTAGAGAATATGTTTTTATCAGTCAGTCTAAAACATCTATCTCTACTCGGTCCTGTTCAATACATACAAAATGCACTAGCACGAGAAGTTAGAACTATACCATTCTCGTAATCAAGATAAATTAATTTAATCTCGTGCTACAGTCATTCTGATGGTTTGTCCAAACTTCCATCTACGATTGTGAACTATAACTTTAACTTATAAGAACCGATGATTTAATCTTCTGTGCATAAGCTTAAACTCTATACACCAAACCATCTACTATATAAGTTGAGGACACACATATGACAAAATGATCTATTTAATGTAACACTTTATTGAATTAAATAAATAAATAATCATTCAATAAATAATACTATATCAAAACACATGGTTAATAGTATTTCCTAACAATAACGAGTATGGTGAAGGTGTTGGTGACTTTGGATAGTGATGAGAGAAGAAGAGTTGGTGTAGTGAGCTGGCATGTCAAATTGGCTAAAATGGATGGGTTAATGGAAGTAGTGCAAATTTGAGCTACTTTTATAACGTCAAAGATATATATGGACCAATAATATAATGAATGACAATATTAAACTTTTTTCAATAGTAGAGGGACAAATATAACCCTCAACATAGAAAAAATAAAGGACCGTTTGGTTGCTATCAACGTTATGCATATATTATAATACATGGATTAATTATATGCATGGTTTAGTTATACAAGTTTAAGTTATTCATATATTACTTATTTCATCTATATTCTGCATAAAATAATACATGCATTAACTCATAATTTATACATATTTTAATTATATGGAATTATAAGATGATAATCACCGCACTTGATGTGCTAAATTTATACAAAGCAACTAAAAATCTACCTAATATGGTACTCCCTTTGTCTCAATTCCCGTTACATTCTTTTCTTTTTTGTGGATCCTAAAAAATATGACATTTTTCATATTTAGTAATAATTGGAAGTTAACTTTCCTTTTTACCTTCACATTAAGATAAAAAAATATTAAATATATGCTAGTCTTAAACTTTTAATAAATGAATAACCCTCTTCTTAATCAGCAGCCAAACGACCCTAAGGTTATTGTTTGGAACTTGGCTTGATGACATTGATAGTATACAAATATGCATACTTAATTTTAACAAATTAATCTCTAACGTTTTAAGATGTATGCATATGATTTATGAATAAAAAACTAATTTCTTGAGCCAGGGCCTACTCAACAAGATTAGAGGTTTAAAGCTAAACTTTAAAGGAACACCCTAAATATATATATAAAAAAAATTAAAAGAAAAGATTGTTATATATATTTTTGGATTTTTTTTTTCAAGTTATCTCTTTCTCCCTCTTTTTGTAAAATCAGAATCATATTTTCTATTTGACATATTTAAATTAAATAAATTATAATAACAATAATAACTAAAAGAAGAATGAACATAACTTATGAACTAAGAATATCAACAATAACAATTTTCAAGAAATACTATAAAAAAAAGTTAGAATAATGAAATATGAATCAAGAATTTCATAAGTTAATATAATGATATCGAAATAGTTATTGCCCGCATTCAATTGCTTGTTGCAATTCTGAAAATTTTAAAGAAAACACCAAAAAAATATTTTTTGTTCTTTTGTAATTGTAAGCAAGAAATCGCAATCACTCAGCCGTTAGTAAGTTTTGGAGAGAGAGAAAACGCTCAATATTGAAAAAAATAATAATTAAAGAAAGAATAGAAAAGAAGAATATAAAGTGAATAATAATGTAGGCACAAGTAATTTAGAGATAAATAAGGTTACTTTTAGTTTTTCACGTAAAACTATTCCCCCAAAAATTATTTCATTCCCCTAATAATCTAATGATCCCCATATTAAAATAAAAGATATTTTACTTCCTTCTCAGAAATTTCTTTATTACTATATTATAGAAGAGGCTTGGCAAGCAGGTGGTGGTTGTCCTGCCAGCTTGCCGCCAAGCCTCTTCTTGTCATTTTACATTTTATATTTACTTCTTCTATTTAAATTTGTTTGTCTTATTTTTTTAATTATTTATATATTTAAAAATTACATAAAAGTTACTGCAAATTATAATAATTAAAAATATATAAAAAATTTGATTGACTCTCAAAATTTTATCTGTGCTACGTAAATTGAGATAACAGAAATAACATATATTATTTTAAAATAACGTAAAAAATATTATAAATCACAATAATTAACAACTTGAAATATTTAACGATATATAAAAAATTGATTGACTTTTCAAATTCTATCAATATCACATAAATTATTGGGACAAGAAGAGTAGCATATATTATTTGAAAATTACGTAGAAAGTACTATAAATCACAATAATTAACAACTTAAAATATGTAAAAACTACATAAAAAATTTGGTAGCCTCTCCGAATTCTATCAGTGTCATGTAAATTGGACATAGAGAGTAACATATATTATCTGAAAATTATGTAAAATGATTGTAAATCAAAATAATTAACAACCTAAAGTATTTATAAACCATACAAAAATCTAAAATAGATATAAAAAATTAAGTTGACTCTTCAAATTTCATCAGTGCGACATAAATTGAGACGGCGAGAGTAACATATATTATCTAAAGTTATATAACAAGTATTATAAACACAATCATTAATAATTTAAAATATTTAAAAATCATACAAAAAATTTAATTGACTCTTCAAATCTCATCTATGTCACATAAATTGAAACAAAAAAAGTAGCATACATTGGGCTCGTGCTTGCACGGGCTCTTGCATCTAGTAAATTTATAAGTATATATAATTTTTTTTAAAATAAGAAATAATGACACCACATATCGTTTTAAGACTCTAAGTTACAAGTTATGCATATACTTTTTTTTTATTTACAAAATTAAATTTTAAATTATAAGTCATACCAGTTTAGATAAAAAGTTATTTTTACTGTATTTCTTTTCTCTAAATTTGTAATGAGAGAAAAAAAGTTAATTTTACTTAACTAATGGTTAAAATATTTAATAAAAGGGAGATAAGTGGGCAATAAAATCTCACCTATTAATTTGCACATTTGCACTCTGAACATTTAAGATTTTAAATAAAAAATAAATCGCTTACTTATCTCTCTCATAATTGTCCTACCTAGATTATATCACCATGAACGATTTCAACTTTTATCAATCAATATTTTCTCCCAATTTTTAATTTTCTTAGCAGATTCATAGTTGAGTGTTTTGATTGTTTGTTTTTGTCGTTGATTTTAGGGGTTTATTTTAGAATATTAATTCATATTCTATTTAAATTATTTTTTATACCCTTTTCCATACAATAAATGATAGTCCAAGTATATTTTTTATTAATCTCTTTTGTATGTGAATATGGTATTAAACTTGATATGAATGAAATTTTAATACATATTCCATTGAAATCAGTTGTTATATCCTTTCCATACACTAAATGATAGTTCAAGTAAATTTCTTGCTAATTTTTTTGTGTTTGAATATGGTATTAAATTTGGTATTAATGGAATATTCTTACATATTCTATTTTATATCACTTTTAGTATCATTTTCATACACTAAATTATATTTCTGAATATATGTAATTGTTATTAAAATCACCTTTCATACTGAAATCATGATAAAATGAAAACGATCACCTTTCATACTGGAAAATGATAACGCCTCGTTGCAAGAAACTGAAAGCTTTTGACGAACAAGAAAAAGAACAGAAACTTTTGGACGAAGAGGAAAAAGTTGAGAATATTTTTCTGGAATATGAAATTGTAACTGTTCGTTGTCGTTGATTTGGGATATAGAATAAGAAATATGCCAATTTGGACAAAGAAGAGTTATTTGGTCTGAAATTTTAATAATGTGGGTAACTTTGGTAGAGAATCTTTTTGAATTCTTAAAGAGTAAAAAAAAGAAAAACGGTGTTGGAGAGATATGGAGATGATTGATATCTTTTTTAACTACCAATTATTTATTAAGGATGTTGTTTTTAAATATATTGAAATATTTTATCCTTTTTTATTATTTTATTATAATGTATTTAAAATCTATTGGTATGAATTGGAAATTAACAAATTATGATATAAGTTGTAATAAACAATTTTATATTGTGTAGATATGTTTTTTTCCCTAAAAATAAACATGTATAAGAACATGTTTCTTTTCAAAATGAGACCCCAATTTGTTGAGGAGCTCAAATGATTGCTTTAATGACCTAGTAGTTAAGCCAATTCTATACAACTAATTGTATGTCTCGTGCTCTCCAGCAATTTCTTGTGCATATTTACATCTTGCATTGTTCTCTATATACATACATCTCAAAACATTTCTTTTAAAGATTTCGTTTTTATCATTTCATTGTAAATATTACTCTATCTGTTTATTTTTACTTGTCTATACATTCTAAAAATAGATTTTCATTTTTATTTATTACATTTAACATATTAAGAAAAGATAATTATTTTTTCATGTTTTACCCTTAGCATTAATTACTTATTCCCCAAATAATTTTTCATAACCTAATACTAAACATCAATTAATAGGGATAGTGTGATTAAATAACCATGTAAATTATTATTTTCTTCATAAACATATTAAGTCCAAATATGATAAGTAAAAATAAAGTAAAGGAGTAGTATATAGGTAGGTCGTCACGTCTTACGCTTTCGCCTCTTAAAATATAATTATCAATTATTAGTGCAAATTCTGCAAGGTAAAGTCAACATGGTAGAGCCAAATTTCAAGTCTATGAACATAATAAAGTTAATTATTTATTCCTAAACCCTTGCTTTTGTGTGTTTCAACACTAGTTCTAAAATTAAAGGATCATTTATGTATTGATATCTTCAAAAAGTATTAAAAGTTATGATTTGTCGTACCTCATCATTTAGTTAAGTCAAAATTAAGGGAAAATGTAAGAAGAAAAAAGAGGTTCTTGCGTTGTTTGTTCTGCTTTTCATACTACAAAGGTCTTCTTAATTAAACCTCTTCTTAATTAATCAACTAAGACATCTCTCATTTCTCCAAGCAAGCCGCCTTGACCTTTGAATTATTTGTATTATTGTATTCTTTGGATGTAACAGCAGTCTACGGATTGCTGGCTGTTAAACTCAATAAAGGAAATTGTACGTCTATGAAACTTGAAATAGACAAATTATTCTGCAATATCGAAATGAGAGGAAAAGTTAACGTCACATAAGAGTGAGTTCATAATTCAATTGTAACGAATCTTTTTGGTTAAAACCCAAGAGTATAAAAATACGAGAGCCCAAAAGCTTGAGGTGACCCGAGAGATTGGGGCCAAAGCGCATAATAACTTGACAATTGGGTATGAGCTACTACAAGTATCTCCCCTAATGCGATGGTGATATAGCAAACCTCAACAAGGATGTCGAGTTCCTAAAAAGGTAAAGTGTAACACCTTACAAACTTTTTGCGATTGAACTCAAAGAGATTTTGATATGAAATTTGCCTTAGAGGGTGTTTGAATTGACTTATTTTAAGTGATTTTGACTTCTAAGCTTTTTTTTTATTAATGAGATGTTTAGAAAAGGCAAAAATTATTTTTAAGCACATATTTTTAGGCTAAAGTACTAAAATAATCTTTAAAGCCAAAAGTTGGATATTCTCAAATTATTACTATTAACTTTTAGCTTATAAACTGCTTTAGAAAAGTCAATCCAAACACCCTCTTAGAATCTGTTTAGATAGACTTATTTTAACCTGTATTTTTAAGTTGAAAATTTTAGCTTTTCACTTTTTTTTTTGTTGTTATTTTGATTTAAAATTAAGTGTTCAAAAGTACTTTTTTACCTTACCCAAACACTATAAAAAAACTTAAAAGTTATTTTAACTTAAAAAATATTTAAAATAAATCAATTCAATTGATATATAATTCCATATCAAAATAAGAGAAAAGGAAAATTGAGGATTATATAAAGGAAAGTTCAAAATTTAATTGTAGAAGCACTTTTTGAAGTAAAACCAAGGAAACAAAAAACGTGAAACTCAAAAGCCTTGAATTAATAACAGAGACGGGTACCTGTACATTAATGACTCACAAATCACAATACATTGCCAGTTATTCCCTCTGTCTAAAATTACTTGTCATTTATTTTTATTTTTAATTCTTATTTTTATTTATTATTTTTAACATATAAAAAAAAAAAAAAATTTCTATTTTACCCTTAATTTATTTACTAAGTCTTTTTAAAATTTCAAATGATCAATTACAACTAATCTCAATTAATAGGAATAATATGATAAAATTACTACGCTAATTATTATTTTCTTCATGGGTGTACCAAGATAAAAAGTAACAAGTAATTTTAAACGAAGGGAGTAGCTAGCTAGGCCTAGGCCGTTACCAGGGGTGGAGCTACAGTACATTACATGGTTTGACCAAACCCAATAATTTTTACGTAAATTCTATATTTATACTATAAAATCACGAAATAATATATAAGTATATATGTGCTGAACCCACGTACAAAGATAGGAGGACGGCCCAGTCGTGTAGAGGCGAGTACCAAAGCTTATCCCTTCGAAACCCAAGTCTTGCACTTTTATTATTTTTTCGTCGTTTAGTCAATTAGTTACTTTTCTGTAAGGTTTAGTTCGTTTTTCTGTAATTTTGTCTTTTAGTCAATTAGTTACTTTTCTGCAAGGTTTGGTTCGCTTTTTCTGTAGTTTTTTTAAAAAACAAATAACATAAAATTAATAATTAAAAAGGTAAAATAAAATTAATAATTAATGAGGCAAAAGAAAATCTCGGACTGTTGATATCTTCAACAGAGATCTCAAAAGTCAGAGCAATTAGCAAAGGATCGTCAGTTCACCATTGTCCATTGTCGTCGGCTTCGTGACTCCGTCACCCGCCGGCCGTCACTGCACTTTTGTGACTGTGCTGCTCACTGCTTGTCGAAGGTTCGAAGCTTTGTCCCTTGATATAGGATTAGTTGTATGTATTGTTTTCTCTACTTCTCTTTTAGTCTTCTTGGTTTTCCTTTTTTTTCTCTTCCTAATTTTTCTTTAACTTTAATTCTGATTTTTGAATGATAATTACTGATAATGTTTTTGATTGTACTAGTTCTTTCTTGCAAGTGATAATTTTGAGAAAAAATTTCGTTCTTTTGATTTCATAAATGTAAAATAACAATAACTATTAACTAAGATAATTACGGTGAAACATACAATTTAAAATATAATCTATGTTTTGTGATTTCTAGATCTTTTAAGCAAGACTCAATAGGATAACAAATTGTTTCAAGCCTCAAGCTGCTTCAAGTACTGCTCCTAGCTCTTCTTTGTCAAGTTCTTTATCGCCTGTCAATCTTTTCAGAGTATCGAATAATGACAAAGGATTGATTAATTTGGATCTTAATCAGATCCTGTTGAAAGAAAATCAATTTCAGAATTTCCTTCAAATGTACGTGATCGAATAAGGAGATATTACATACAAAAGAAACCTTGCCAGCCTGATAAATTTATTTTTTCAGCAACAGATTTTGGAGGAATACCACGTCATTTTAATCCTGAATGGTTCAAACCTTCATATTCTCAATTGTTAGAATATAGCATTAAAAAATATATAGTATTTTGCTTATGTTGTTACTTGTTTAAGAATGAGCTTGGAGGATATGAAAAAAATGAGTAATTCTTTCACAACGAAAGGTTTTCAAAGTTGGAACAAGGGTATAGAAAGGCTTCAAAAACATGTGGGTGAAGTGAATAGTGTTCATATTCGATGTTTCAAGATGATGCTAGATTTAATGAATCCTGAACAATCTATTCTAGTCTTATTTGACAAGTAATCCAAAAAAATTAAAGGTTAACATTGAATTCGCTTGAATGCTTCAATTGATGTGATAATATATCTTTTGAAAGAAGGAATGACTTTTCGGGGTCACAATGAATGTGTAACTTTTACAAGAAGAGGTCATTTTCTAAATCTCTTAAAGTAGTATGCGGATAAGAAGAAAGATGTGAAAAATGTTGTATTAGAAAAAGCTCCAAAAAATAAGACCAGACTTCTCCCGATATCCAAAAAGACATTATAAATTTTTGTGCAGAAGAAATGTAAAAGCAATTATTGAAGACTTGAATAAAGATTACTTTGGGATATTGATTGATGAATCTAAGGATGTTTCTCATAAGGAACAATGATGCTTATTCTACGGTATGTTAACAGGGAGAGTAAGCTTATTGAGCGATTTCTTGGTCTTGTTCATGTTAAAAACACATCTGCAAAGTCATTGAAAAAAGCGATCTATTCTTTGCTTTTAAATTATTCTTTGAGTCGATCTCAAATACGGGGACAAGGTTATGATGGAGCTAGTAATATGCAAGGAGAACTTAATGATCTTAAAACGATAATTCTTCGACATATTATATACATTGCTTTGTACATCAATTGCAATTGACTCTTGTAGCTATTGCGAAGAAACATCATGATGTGAATAATTTTTTTGATATTCTTGTCAATGTTCTAAATATTGTTGGAGGTTCTTTTAAAAGCAGGGAGATGCTTCGAGATGGTCAAGCTGAAAAATTAGAGGAATTATTAGTGTTTGGTAAGTTCATACGGGAAGTAGATTAAATCAGGAACTTGAACTTCAAAGGCCTGGTGATACTCGTTGGGGATCTCATTTTAAGACAGTACGTAACTTTATTTCCTTATTTTCATCAATTGTTCATGTACTTGGAATTCTTGAAAATGAGGGTGCAAATTATCATGAGAAAGCAATGGCAAAAAATTTAGTGGAAGACATTAGATCTTATGAGTTTATCTACATGCTGCATTTAATGTTGAAAATTTTGACAATTACGTATGATTTGAACATGACTTTACAATGAAAAGATCAAGATATTGTTAATGCTATGAAGCTTGTTGATTTCACAAAGAGACAATTGCAATCGATGAGGTAATCTAAATGGAATTCTTTGTTAGAAGACATTTCTTTATTTTGTGAAAAGAATGATATTGTGATTCCTAAAATGGATGAGAAATATAGTCTTGAAAAGTCGAAGCGTAAGAGCTTAAGTATTACATATTCTCATCGTTTACGTGTGAAAGTTTTTTATACGGTCATTGATTTGCAATTTTCAGAGCTTAACAATCGCTTTAATAAAGTGAATACTGATCAACTTCTTGGCATGGCTAGTTTGAGTCCTGAGAATTCTCTTACAAATTATGATAAAAACAAGATTATGAAGCTTGCTACGTATTATCCAAATGAGTTCAGTGCCTCCAAGCTTGAAGATCTTAGTTTTGATCTTGACAATTATATTTACAATGTGAGAAAATGGATAATATTTTTTCAAATTTGAAAGGGCTTGGAGATCTTTCAATGAAATTGGTTGAAACAAATATGCGCAAGACATGGGGATTTATTTATTTACTTGTGAAGTTAAGTTTGATATTACCCGTGGCTACTGCAACAGAGGAATGTGCTTTCTCCTCAATGAAGTTTATTAAAAATGACTTGCGAAGTAGAATTGGTGATGACTTTTTGAGTGATTGTTTAGTTTATTATATAGAGGATGAAGTATTTGAAAGTGTACCTAATGATGGGATCATTGATCATTTTTAAAACATGACAACTCGTTGAGTGTAATTGTAATGATAATGCTTATATTTATAGTGTTTAAGTAGTTCATCGCTTTATTAAACATATTAAATACTGTTATTTGTTAGTTCATTTGGCGATTGTTATACATTAACTTGAGATAGTTATCTTTTCTTGAAATTCGAAACCCACAGACTTCAAATTCTGGCTTTGCCTCTGGCAGTTACAGTTGACTGTTTCCTTTAACTTCTCGAAAACAATGTGCTAATGTGATATTAATGAAAATTATTTATATTTTGTTGAATCTTTCTCTACATGATATAATTATTATCGGGGGGGGGGGGGGAATTAGATAGGGTTAAGAGGATTCATTCGAACTTCTTTCAGGAGAAAATTATATTATTTATATATGTTTATTTTTTCATATTTAATTTTGAATTCTTTAAATAAAAATTTTGACTTCACCACTACTTATTACCCGTTTGAACATAAAAATTGTTGCTTTATTTTTTTCTAAATAACTGTTTTTTTTATATTATGCTAGTTATTTTTTATTCCAACTTGAAAAAATATTTTTCAAGTGAAATGCCTGGCCCAAACAATTTCAACTTCTAAATACGTATTATGTTTCAATTCAACTTTAAGTACGTACTGTTTTTTCAAAAATACTACGCGATTTATATCCAAACGCTTACTTGATTAGCAAGCAATTAAACCTCAGCTCTCCACTCACCTCGTCACCATCACAGCTTCTTCCTTTATCTTCTTTTTTCTCTTTCTCTATCTCTGTTTTTTTTTTCCAAAAAAGTTGCTATGCTTAGGTGGCAGGGGCTGCTAAGAGCTTGCAACTTTGAGATTTATTCGGTTAATTCATAAAAAAATAAATCTTTACGATAATGTAATATCTTTAATTATACTTCTTTTATTGAAAACCAACATACAAGAATTAGTAACCTAGCCAGGCGAAAGGAGAATATAAGTACTAAAGGATTTTTAAAAATTACTAAAATTTTAATAAATAATTTTTTAAAATGAGTATGATGTATATATGAGTTAAATAGGTTTATTACTTTTAAAATTAAAGTTTTAATATGATATGACATGTCAATTAATAAAGAATGAGACTTTTATAGAAAAGACATCAAATCCTCTTTCAACTTGTCCCGAAAAGTCAAATACACACTCCAACTATTAAAGTGACCTATTGCACACTTACATTACATAAAAGTAAATTTATTTACCCCTCCCTTCACCCAGACTCAGGTTTAATTAGTTGAGTGGTAGCCACGCGCGCTCTGGTGATGCCACATATTAAATAAAATTAATAATCGGTTAAATCATATTTTCTAAAATATTTAACCCCCAACCCATTTCTTTTTACCCAAATCCATTTTCATTTCACTCCACCTGTGTAGAATCTAAAAAGTCACGAAGAATACCAAAAATCTTTCGTAAATCCTAGCTTAAATCGAAGAAATTCCTTCAAAATATGTTTGATTACATAGTGTACTGAATTTGATCTTCCTATTTTACACCTATAATCGAAGTTTTAGGTGGTTATAATTGTGTAGTTCAAAGGTTGCACCTATTTTATCATCCGACTTCTAAGAATCGATTAGTGGATCATCTAAAAGGTTAGCCCCATATTTATTTTTGTTACTGTTTTTCTTGTGATTTGATCCAGGGTTTTGTCCTTGACTACTTTTTTGAGTTCTTGCGATTTAATCTAGGGTTTCTTTTAGTCTTTAATTTTATTTTTCATATTTATTGTGTTAATGATTGGATAAAGTCTTCCATATGTTGTGACACTTACTCTTGTAATGTAGTATGAACATTTATTTATTGTGGCATGTTTTGTTATTTTCGTTGTGGCTAAAGGTCAAACTTTACACTAGTGTTTGTTATTTTGATCGTGGTCAAAGGTTGAATGTCTTTTTGTGTTTACACCATTTTCAGATTGTTAAAATGTCTTTTATTCTGATTAATTTGAGAATTCACCATGGTGAAATTTTAAAGAAGGGAAAGAATGGAAAGAAGGGAAAAGGGGGAAAATATCATATGTTGATGGACAAATGACTGATATTTTAGGTGTTGATATAGATAGGCTGTCTTATTTTGAATTGAGAGATTATGTGAAGTCTTTAGGATATGAACCTGGACAATGCATATTATATGTGAGACTGCCTAATAATGTTGCTTTGATAGAAATTAAATTAGACATGGATACAAATGAAATTTGTGAATGTTTGAGTGATGGGAAACTTTCGGAAGCATTTGGTCATCACATGGTTGCTGACCCTCTTCTGGCCCCACCTTTATTATTGGAATATGTAACTCATGAGGAGGGGAGGGAAGGGGGAAGTAGTGTGTCTTTTGAGAAAGAGACTGATCAAGACATTGATATTGTTGAGGGAACAACTCAACACAGTGGGGCTAATGCTGCTTTTGATGCTGAGGCTGAGCCTCATATTGATCCAACCCCTCCCTTTGTCCAACCATCTAATAATGCTCCATCCACTCCTTCTTTCCAACCTACTATCCAACCTACTACTGCTCCAAATGCTCCACTTTCTTTCCATCCTTCTACTGCTCCTACCCCTCCTTTTGTCCAGCCTTTTATTGCTCCTACCTCTTCCTTTGTCCAGCCTTTTACTGCTCCTACTACTGGTGAATCTGATAGAGTTGAATCTGATCCAGAATCAGATAGATTCAGATACAGAATTATTGGATGGAGGATTAGATGGTGGAAGTGATATAGATGAAGAGCTTAGAGCTTTTAGGGAGGAAAAGAGGAGCGAAAAGAGAAGGAAGAGGGGAGAAAAAACTCATGTGCCTGAACATGTTAACTTAGGAACATAAAGAAATGGGCCAGATGCTGGATATGATGAGTCTGCAGGTGGTAATAGAAACATTGTGGAAGGTAAGCTAGCTGATGATGAGCCTTTCTATCCCTCAGATGAAGCTGCCAGTTTTGAAACTGATACAAATGATGATAGTGATAATGAAGGAGAAGTTCAACAGAGAGTTAAAGCAAGAAGAAGAAAGAAGGTAAACACAGTTGTATTTGATGCAAACTGTCAGAAAATAGTATGGGAATTGGGTTTTATGTTTGAAAGTGTGAATGAATTTAGAACTACTATTACCAAGTATGTTGTTGCTCAACATGTTGCTATTGAGAAGTATGTGAATGAACCTACAAGGGTAAGGGTTAGGTGTACAACTGGTTGTCCTTGGCTTCTATTTGCTAGCTTTGATTCTAGGACAAATAATTTCACTGTGAAGACATACAATCCAGTTCACAAATGTGACCCTAGTAATAGAAACTAGCTCTGCAATACTAATTTTTTATCCAATCACTATAATGAGAGGATAAAGGAACAACCCAACATCAGAATTTTTGAATTTCAACTACTTATTAAAAAAGAACTGAATTTACATGTTGGAAGAGCAGTGTGTAGGAGAGCAAGAAACAAAGTGAAAAAAGAGTTAATGGGTGATTATGTTCTTGAGTTTGGAAGAATTTTAGATTATAGGGATGGGTTACTAAGATCTAATCCAGGTAGTACATGTGTAGTCAAGCTTCATGAGGAAATATTTGAAGGTGGTAGAAAGCTGTTTCAAGGCTTCTACATATGTTTTGATGCAATGAAGAAGTCCTACTTAGCTGATTGTAGGAAATGCATTGGTATGGATGGTTGTTTTTTAAAAGGAGGTCTCTAAAGGTCAGTTACTGGTTGCTGTCTGTAAAGATGGCAACAATCAAATGTTGCCACTGGCTTGGGCAGTAGTTGAGGTTGAAAATCAATACAATTGGAGTTGGTTCATCAAGCTTGTAAAGGAAGATCTGCAGATGGGAGATGGGGAAGATATGACAGTTATAACTTATATGCAAAAGGTTAATACTTATTGTTTAATTCATTTTAAAAAAAACTGTATTCAATTTCCATTTGTATAACTAATACTATATGGTCTTTATTTTTTTAGGGTCTTGAAAATGTCATAAAAGAGCATCTGCCCCATGTTGAACATAGAATGTGTGCTAGGCATGTTCTTGCTAACTGGTCTAAGTCATTTAGAGGTATTGAAAAAAAAAACTATTTTTAGAGGTGTGTAAGATCTATCTTTGAGGCTGAATTGAGGGATCAGATTGATTATATGAAACAATTGGGAGAGAATAAGCTAGTTGATAAGTTATTCTATTACAACCCAGAAAGATGGAGCAAAGTTTACTTCAACTTTACCACAAAGTGTGATAGTGTGGACAATAACATGGCAGAATATTTCAATGCATGGATATTAGCATCAAGACACAAGACAATAATTACAATGCTTGAAGAAATAAGGGTAAAAATGATGAAGAGAATATGACATATAAGAGAGTGTAGCAATAATTGGATTTGTGACATTTCTCCCATGGCAATGAAGGTTCTTGCAGAGAATACAACTAAGTCTATGAAGTGCAGTATTGAGTGGAATTCAGATACAGGATATGAGGTGCTTCATGGTGGTTATAGACATAATGTGGATCTATCTAGAGAGACTTGTACCTGTAGAGCATGGATGTTGAAAGGTATACCAGGTCCTCATGCAGTTGATACTCTTTATCATAAAAAGTTAGACCCAGTTTAATACATTTCTCACTGCTATAACAGAGAAATTTACATAAAGACATACAACTACTTCATTCAACCAGTTTTAAATATGAAGATGTGGCCACAATCACAAAATATTTATGTCATACCACCTCCAGTTAGGAAGATACCAGGTAGGCCTAGCAAGAATAGGAGAAAAGAGCTAGCTGAAACCCCCAATTTTTAGGCCTCCACGGACGTCCGGGTTCTCCATTCTCAGAAAGCTTCAACTTTCCCACGTGTGCGCAAGCTTGCGAATAGTTTTTGCCCGCAGCAGCAAGAAAACAACAAGAGCACGTCTTCCCAAACAAAGCAGCCTTCAGCAGGAGCTGCACTACAATGCCTCAGCTCTGGGAACAGGAAGGAACTGAGCGCCCCGGCGAATAAAGAAAACCTAGAACTAAAATGGAAGCCTAAGCCTTCACATCCGAAACAGAAAAATCATCAGTTGGAGAATCCTTTTTACAGGGTAGGCATGGTGAAGGCAGAATGGAAATAGAAAACAACTAAATGACTTAGTCTTGCCCTCTTCTTCCTTTATGGAGAGAGGCCCCTTTAGCTTCAGGGGGAAATTCTTATGTCTTTCTTTCATCCTCTCTGTCTATGGCAAGGGAGAGGAATCATTCCATTCAAATCACTAGTTTGGGAGCTCATCAACTACACAACCAGACCCATCTTCATCCACCGATGGATAAAATGCTCCAGTTTTCCATTCTCATATGAGGCCGGAAAGTGGATTGGCAACAGGTCGGCACGAAGTGATTCATCATGCTCAAATATGAGCCGATCTCTCGTTAGGGACGGTTTATAGATCATCAAATTCCCACAAATGGAATGAAAAGTGGGTCCATGTAAATGATCAAGACCTCGCAAACAACAACGCTCCTTCCCCATATGGAGTTCGGAACCCAAAGGCAATCATTAAGTGGCTTTCGGAACCATACTTCCTACAGCTAACATGTGTCCAGTCCAGCGGGAACGCGCAGCGCAAACGAACCTGAGCTGCTATACCGAATCCCCCGCTGGCCATCGGGGACCGAGTGGTAAGGCCATGATCCGCAGGGGAACAGATCACTCATTCTTCCATTGGGGACAGGGGCGCATTCGGTAAAGCATTCCGCTAGCTGGCGCATAGCAAGCAAGAAAGCTCAAAGCCAGCAGTAAGGTCTGGAGCAGGAGCATTAGGGTAGGCGATGGTCGCTGCATGGTGGAATTTAGCAAGTTGCCCGAAACCGGCACCACCTACCCGAGCAAGAGTTGTGCTCACCGGTCCGGAGAAGGGGAATTGAACTCTATGAGATCGAATCTCCTGTTGTTCCTTCCGAGCATTTTGGATATGGAATCTGTATTGCCGGAAAGGTTCTCCCTGTCCCGGACAACCTCTCTTCTTATAGGATTCATAGAGTTTACCTTTAAGGTTGGATTCCACAGATCTAATCGGCGGAAAGAAGCACTGGCTAATACTTTAATGGAGATGGGGCCTACAGGGCAATCAGATAGTAGATTCCCCTTTACTGTCTTCAATGTCTTGACTTTAGGAATGATTGACTGGGAGATTTGGTGTAAGCCCTGAAAGCACTGCTACCGAGTTGTGCAACGGAGAGGAGCTGAAACTTGACTGTAAGGAGAGGAGAGACCATTTTCATGAGAGAGGGACGAGCAAGTGACAAAAAATGCTTTATCATTCTTACTGAAGAGTCAAACTCAACTGGCTTTTGACACAGGTGCGAAGCAAGAGATTTTTGGAAAGTAACAATTCCATTCAGTTCGCTTTCGGAAAACTTGCTGGTCGCGGATTAGTTCGTTCTGCGCCGCCAGCGGCCTCAACTCAAAGTCGCAGGTCGATCTCCCTGGTTGAGGCTGCATTCATTTATTCATATTCAACTTGACACGTGGGAAGGGCTTACTCTACTAGTGGCTCGGCTTGGTCTCGCTCCCTTCCCGCACTATTCCTCCCCACTAAAAAGAGCGATTGAGAATCTCGAGAACCTTTCCGAGCGTCTGTCTTCGCGGGGCGATTACAAAACTGAAAAACTATCTAAAAGGGGGATTGAGATGTCATGCAACACTTGCCATAACAAGGGCCACAACAAAAGAAAATATCCAAGGGGTGCCCCTACTGCTGGCCCAAGTGCAACCAATGTTGCTGGTCAAAGTGTAAACTTTGCTGGTCCAACTCCATCTTCTGCTGATATTGCTAGATCAACACCTACTACTGGAAGAGGAAGGGGTAGACCCAAGGGTTCAACATAACAGGTAATGTAGATTCTACCCCACTTAATGTATATCTTCTAAACTAGTTGATTTACCTAATATTTTGTTCCTTTTTTAGGGTGAGGGTACTAGCAAGGCTCCAACGAGTAGAGGAAAGGGTAGACCCAAGGGTTCAACTGAACAGGTAATGTAATTTGTACTCTACTTCATGTATATTCTCTAAACTAGTTAATTTACCTAATAGTTTGTTCCTTTTATTAGGGTGGAGGTACTAGCAGGGTTTCAAATATTGGTGCTCCAACTGGAAGAGGAAGGGGATCCAAGAGTTCAACAGAATATGTAATATAGTTTCTACTCTATTTCATGTATATTCTCTAGTTGATTTACCTAATGTTTTGTTCCTTTTATTAGGGTGAGGGTACTAGCAGATCAAGGATGGCTGGAATGGGGATACTACACACACAAAGTGGTTACACCATTATTAATGTAAATTTTTCTTATATGCAATATACTATAATTAATTTCTCATTAGTTAACACTTAACTAATACTAGTTATCTATATTCATTTGAGTAGCCTGGAATGCCAAGTGAAAGATTTACAAATATCAAGTCTTCAGCATTTGTCACTGGAGACCTTGGGCATAAATCAAAATGTGGTGTGAAATGAAAGGGAAAAGAAGCAGTGACCACTAGACAACTTGAAGAAATGAGGAGAAAAAGGCAAACTGAGACAAGGTCCAAGGCTGTACATTTGAGCCAAGAAAGCTCCAACATCTAATACAACAAATTTTATTTTTGTATATTTTTGTGACTGTATTTAAGACAGTGTAGAAGTTATAATTTGTTGGTGTTGACTGATTCTACTGATTTGACAGTTGTAACTGCATTTAAGATAGTATTTTGGTAGCTGTGACTGCAATAAATTTGGCAGCTGTGATTGCACTTTAATTTATTAGTTGGTTGTGTCATTGGTTCTATGCAACTGCTTTGGCAACTCTAAATGCACCACTATTTTGACTAAGTTTGATTAATGATTATGCAGCTGTGACCGTCTCTTTTATTTAATGTCTTGTGTATTTAGTCTAAAGTTGTGACTACACTTGTGATTTTTGAGCAGTAACTGCATTAGTTTGTGATGTTTTAGGCACTTTTGTGCAAGTAGAGTAATGACACTACACTAGATGTGCAGTTTATGCACCAAACCTTCAATTGCAACCCCAAAAGAAATAGTAACAATTACCAATTCATTTGTTGTTGGTAAGAAATAACAAAAGAAGGAGACAACCAAGCTAAAGAAACATCACCAATTCATTCAACAATTAAAACAAATAACTTTTTTACAAAACCTTCAATTACAACCCTACAACATAGCAAAAATAATTGCACTAACAACTTATAGCAACTTCATTTGATCTCCTTTCAAGTACATGTTTTGACATACAACACTTATACCTAAAATACAAACACACAAGAGAGTAATCCAAAGTTGTTTCTCTCTTTTCTTGGACTTAGTCAACTTGTTCTTCCATTTCTTCTCATTTACTTTCATCTTCTTCAAATCATCTTCAACACTGTCCAGCTACATCTCTATTTTGTTCATATCTATTTTTCTTTCCACAGAGTTGGTTGTCCTAGTAGGCTTATCTTCAACCTTTTGAGAAACTTCAATTGTTTGTTCAAGCTCACCAATCCTTCCCAACAATCTAAGAATCACAAATTTGAATCTTGGATCAATATAGTCATCCTTCCAAAGTCAAAAATAGCATGATCTAGAATTCTAAAATGAACAAAAAAGAAAATGAATCAGTATGGGACTTTTCAAGATTTAACTGTTGAAAAAAATTTCACTTACCCCATAGTATGGACAACTCCAATATCTTCTACCAGAATTTCTAGGAGTCCAGGAGGTCAACAAAGGCAGAACAAAATCATGTTTGCATCGCACCTCTTTCAATTCATGATCTTCCTCTTTCTTACAAAGCCTACTCAAACTTATTTTTGTCATTGTAGCACACCTGATTAACAACAAAAAGAGATGAAATTAGAGAGTTTAGTTCAATACGTAAAAGTTTAGGATAACAGATGAAAATTTTGCGGAAAAAAACATTATTTTTGGGTGAGAAATTAGGGATAAAAGAGAAGTAATCAAAATGGAGAACTTTGGGTGAGAAATTAGATTCCCAATTAGTTACCCCTTTGATTAAACAACTGAGCTTGAACTTCAATTTTGGTTGAGAAATTAGGAATCTTCAAGTTAGGAATTAGGGTTCTTCAATTAGAGTCGGGTGATGGATTATAAAGGGTTGGGTGATATATTATCACCGTTGAAGGAGGGGTTAAATTTAATGAGTTTTATTTATTTTATTTGTTTATTTTTTAAGTTTAAAAGGCATTGACGCGCTCAAAAATGTTGAATGAAACGCGCCTGGGTCTGGGTGAAGGGAGGGGTAAATAAATTTACTTTTATGTAGTGTAGGTGTGTAATAGGTCACTTTGATAGTTGGAGTGTGTATTCGACTTTTCGGGACAAGTTGGAGGGGAATTTGATGTCTTTTCTCTAATTGTTTTTTTGAAAAATAGTACTAATAGTTGAATGATTTTATTGTCCCAAAAAAAGTGAGTTTAGTAGCCAATTTTCAAAATTTGGTGGCATTCATAGAAATATAATTCTAGATGAATTTTTTGAAGATTACAAAAATATTAGGGATAAAATTATAAAAAAACTGTCAAATAAAAAATGCTTACAATTAAGCTCTAAAATCATTAATTGGAGGAGACCAACTTACTCCAATTTATGACCTTTAATTGATTTTAGCTTTTAAATATTTTTGTTTACTAAACAAGTAAATAATAAAAAATTGATTATAAGTTAACTTAATCAACTTATAAGCTTAGTGATACACTTTTTAAAATTTCTTAAATGATTATCCAAATTGTAAAAATAAAATATTTTTTGTATTTTTTCTGACAAATCCAAATATGCTTCTTTCTTGTAATACCTGATCCAAAGCTCCACCTATTAACACCCACTTAACCCATTTAAAAAAAGCTACTATACACAAAGTCTAAAGCCAAATTAAAATGGATCTTCTGTAATACTAACTTTTTTCTTGAAGCTAGTATAAATAGGGCTATTCAAAATCAAATCATAATTGATAAGCTAATCGTAAAATTAATTTATTAGTTTATTAGTATTGGATTATCGAATTAACAGTTGACGAATGGATTAAAATTTTATAGTTAATAATTTATCGGTGCGGAAGCAGAATACTCAATTTCCTTATTGAATAAATCGTTAACTCATTAAGAATTATCATACTTACATTTTTACTCCTAATTGTATATATATTTTTTACATTTTATTAATCTTAAAGCACAATTTAATATTCTGCCACTCCTTAAAATTGATCAAACCAAAACGTTTGTCACGCCCAAACTTAGGGAGGCGCGTGTAATGACCCTTCCGGTTATTTCCACGTGTAAGTTTTGAAGTCAAGCAAATCGACAAAGGATATCGTAAGACCTTTAACAAATTTTCTGAACCTTGGGTCAAATGTATCAGGACTTTTCTCCCAATATATAAAGAGTTAGAAGTCCCCCGAAATACCAAATCGAAGGTCTACGAGTCTAGTTTCCAATGCACAAAACCGCACGTCCAAATAATCTCGGAGCAAAGAGTTATGACTGTTTTACCGCGGACTGTCTGGCAGAAAATGGGTTGCGAACCGGGTCGCGAATCGGGTCGGGTTTAACCCGATTTAAGCTTCAATTTCACGTTTTAAAATGCCATTTCAGTTTCGAAACAGTGATAAAATATAAGGGAGGATCCCGAGGGAATTCTTGAATATCAAAATCGTGCGTAGGCGAATTACAAGCCTAAACTTAAGAACTTTATTAGCATCGTGCGTGTATTTGAAATATTTATTTAAAAATTAAATTTGGTAAAAAATTATATTATTATTACCTTTTCAAAATATTTTAAAGGTTTATGGAAAATGTTTTGTTACGATATAATGGTATAAGTATTTATTTTATAAAGTTTTTATACTCCGTAACATTTTAACGGAGATAGTAAAATTAGTTATGTTGAAAATTATTATTATAATATAGTAGGTTTTATTGGAAATGATTTTCTAATAATTATGGTATATTTAAAATACTATATTTATTTTACCACAAATTTATGCAATACCCGAATATATACCTAACGGAGGGAAATTGGTTGCCACCTCCACCCCCACGTGTAAGTGGAAGGTGAAGGCAGCACTAGTATATTTAGGAGTTGGCAGCACTACCTAGTAATTGTTTTTAATAGTTAACTGTTAGTAATGTCATTAATAGAATTAGCTTCAGCAAACATTCAATTGCTTTTGCTCCACATATTCTTACGGATATAGATATTAGGCGGACAGGGTTTTGTTGGTGGAGAAAGCAATTTATTCTTGGTTGCTCTTATATTTGATCACGGAAAATAGAAAATCAATTATCTACGTCAAGTTGTTCCGTCCCAAATCCGAATCCGATTTTGATTTAGTTTTGGATTTTCTCGGAGTGGTTCGAGCTTGGACATCGTTGTTCCAGCAGCTTATCGTCGGACGACAGGTAGGTTATGGTTTAATCTCCCTAGACTCCGCATATATAGAATAAAATTGTATTAATGGGCATCCTTGGGTTGGATTATTAGGTTGGCACCACAGACCTCGACCGCTTTATTCATAACCGCCTACTTTTGTTCCTCCGTTGTTTGTAGTATTTGCCGGTATATTTTATTTACCCTTGTGGTCCTGTGAGGCCTTGTTGACTCTGGAAAATAGAAGGTGGGATTTTGGGAATGTCCGCGAGTCCCGGGCATAGAATTATCCTTCTAGGCTGGTTATGCTTGCTGAGTAGCTGTGGGCCTGTGCAGGGTCGGTAGGTTGATTGTAAGCTGTTTGGGCCAGCTATTGTTGTGTCGTGATCATATCATTTCCATGCATATTAAAAGAGGTTATTATCGCATGTTTTACAGTGTTTTGGCTTCGGGCCTACTGCGACACTGTTTTCAAACCTTGGCATGGCCCGGGGGCCCGTTTTTGATGAAATGATTTGGAAATGCGTTGATTTCACTTGTGGTTTAAAATCATCAGTTTTATGATTATCACTAGACTCGGCAGGGCCGGAGTGCTAGTTGAGTTTTCTTACTACTTGAGATGATTTTTAGCCTCGGTTGGACCGAGCACCTGAGATGACTTTTTATTGTTTAGACCCGGCTACGCCCGGGCACCCTTGGAGGGGTTTTTGAGATATTTTTCCTACTATTTTTAGTCCTGGACAGGGTCTGGGCATGCATATTCGAGACTGGGTCTCTATCTTGATATCGAGACTGGGTCTCTATCTTGATACATGTTCTGATACTGAGATTTGGTATGGGGTCGGGGGACCTCCATGGACCTTGCATACTACCGAGCCAGGGGCTACGGCTGCGTGGCCGGAAGAGGGCGTATACGGGGGAGTTATAGATATACGGGCAGAGTCCTTCCATGGAACCCTTTTTAACCCCTGCTGGGGGCCCCGGATCGGCGTCGGAGGAGGTACATACAGAGATACTATGGCACTTGAGATCTTCATGCATCATATCATTCATGGTTCGAGGTTCCACCCTTGTTTGCTGTTTGCTGATTGTACGCTCCGGTAGTATGGGATGCCGGAGGATTTGTTTTCACTTGTTTGTGTTCCTCGGTTGTATGGGCGGCCGAGGGACTGTAGGTAGATTTTTGCTATTTATTTACAGAATGGTTCTCTATGATGGATAAGTATAAGATTGGTACTGCTAGGGTGTTAGTTTCTGGATTTGAGGTTGATATGATTAGTTGAGTATTGATTCATGTCTTGAGCATGCCTATTATTATTCTTTCTCCCTTCTTCTTACACTTGAGGTTACCGGTATACCGTCCATTCCGTAAACTTATTTTGTATACACTGTTGTTGCAAGGATTCCAGGTGCGTTGTTTCTTCCTTTCACCTGTGCCTTTGGTGTGTATATTCTGCTTACTAGCCTCATCTGTGGTTCTGTTGATTTCCCTCTGGGCTAGTTCCTGTGTACCTTTCGTTGATTTCTGTGAATATTTGCTTCTATTCTGTCTATTACTGCGTTTTTATCTTATATGTGCCCAGTCGGCCTATGATACCTACTGGGTACCTTATGCTTCGCATTTGGTGCTCACCCCTACCCCCTGCATCTTTGGGTGCAGATCCTAGCGTGGGCCATCGCCGTTAGATCGCTGCGATTCGTGCTTGGAGATCTGTTGAGGACTACTTCAGGCTGAGCGTGAGCTCTTGGCGATCGGAGCTTAGCTTTAGTTTATCTTTTGCTTCATGTACTCTATTACCATTCAGAGACATCTGTATATATTCTTTTCGGTTTATTTGTACTCCATGTATATAGTTTGGCTCTGTACTATGATACCAGGTCTTGGGGTTTGGTTTAGTTTCCGCATATGTATATATTTATATACTTGTTATCTATTTTATTCGTCTTGTTCTCTTACTTGTTAGATAGTAGCCCATTACTAACTGTTCTGGGCTACAGGGATTGGTTCACCTACCGGGGGTTGTAGGTGCCATCATGATCGAGAAATCGGGTCGTGACAACTTGGTATCAGAGCTTTAGGTTCACCGGCGTCATCGGTATAGGAGCCAATGTCTAGTAGAGTCCTGCGGATCGGGGCGGAGACGTCCGTACTCAATCTTTGGGAGGCTACAGTGGCATTTTAGGAAATTTAACTCTTTCATTGCTTCTGTGTTGTGCGTTGTACCCTTGAAGTTTCTAGAGATCTCATTTGTTCTACTTCATTCTCCCGCAGATGGTTCGTACGAGATCATCGGCAGCACGCGAGGATGAGCCTCCCACTCCAGCTAGGGGTCGAGGACGCCCTCGAACAGTGACACCTGCTAGAGCTGC
>QJPP01005492.1:0-83546 GCA_003996215.1 Jaltomata sinuosa
AAGAGTAGATTGACCATTTTTATTTCCTATTATTGTGTAGAATGAAAGGGAGAATCCATGATTACGCCTTCGGGCACGGAGTCTGGCGGATTCAATACTAGTTATGTGTGAATTAGGAATTATATGGATTGAAGGGTTGATTTTATGATACATATAATGTGGATATTTTATTGTTTTGGTAGAATAAAAGGATAGGCTCGGGGACTGGAATGTCGGGAAGGTTTCGGGGAACCGGGAGAATGCTTGGGAACTACGGGTAATGGAAATGGGAAACTCCTTGATAAGGTTTCGAGAATGTAAATGGCATGAGATGTAGTTGTTGGTTTTACTAAGGCTAAGGGGAGGTGTTCTCACTCTGTGTTTGGTGTTGGGTAAAGTCTCGGGAATCACGTAGTTGCTAAATTATGCTAATAAACGAAATTGTTCATTATATGTTAGTAAGGGGAAACGGGTTGATCCTCGGACAAAGGTTGGACTAAGTCATCCACCCGGGGAGGGGTAGGTGATGGTTAACGATTCCTATAAATATTGTATGTTGTGTACTCTTATCTAAGTGCTTGTATGAGATACATTGCTTAGAGAATTATTAGAAATGTATGTTGTGTACTCTTATCTAAGTGTTTGTATGAGATACATTGCTTAGAGATTGTTAGGAAAGTCTAAGAGTCATGTATTACAGTCCGTTAATTAAACTGTGTGTTGCTTGTTGGTTTACAAGTTGATTGTTCATTGTTGTGACTGTGTATTGATTGACATTCGGTTGGCTTGGGTACCACGCCTGGTATGGGTATAACAAATGGTTGGCTCGGGTACAACGCCTAGTACGAGAATACTAATGGTTGGCTCGGGTATCACGCCTGGTATGGGTTTACTTTACCGCATCATTTCATTGATATTGTTGCATTGTGTTGAATGGTGTTGGTTCCGTGAGTGGACCGGGTTGTGTTTATAAATTATTATATTATATTATGCTTTCGGTCTTGATGTGGGCCGGATAATTATATTTTGAGTTGGGTCTTGGTGTAGGCCGGATTGTGATATCATGTTATGAGTTTTGTCTTGGTGTAGGCCGGGTTGTTATATCATGTTATGAGTTTGGTCTTGGTGTAGGCTGGGTTGTTATATCATGTTATTAGTTGGTCTTGGTGTAGGTCAGATTTTTATATTATGTTATTAGTTGGTCTTGGTGTAGACCGGGTTATGATGTTAATTATTAGTTGGTCTTGGTGTAGGCCGGGTTGTTATATCATGTTATTAGTTGGTCTTGGTGTAGACTGGGTTGTGATGTTAATTATTAGTTGGTCTTGGTGTAGACCGGGTTGTCATGTTAACACCTAGATGTGTTATGGGGATCCAGGTGGGTACGAACTATGTAAAAGAGGTTATAAGTTCACAATTTATCGTCATTAAGTGTACTAATGACGGTCAAGGATTATTTATGGTTAATAAGCATAAGGATGGTTCTTGGGGTAGACCGGGTAGCCTGTTGAACACTTAGGTGTGGTTAGAGGATCCTTGGAGGGTCCAGGTTTCGGGATGAGAAAGGGATTTAGATATAACTTTGTTGTTGTCATTGAATGTGTCAATGGTTGCTAGGTGAATCTCATGTGATTGGTAAATTGGGAGTAAGATTGAAAGTCTGGGGTTGTAGTTGTTGGTTGTTATAACTAGGATGAAAAGTTGTCCCAGAGGTCCGTGAAGGGTCCGGACACTGGTAAGTAATACCACGGGTATAGGTGGTTTGGTTGGGCAGTTAGTCGGTCTAAGTCTGAATGTCTAGTCAAGGCAGTTGACTTGGGTAAGGAAATGGTAGTCCGGGCATGGACATTGATATTGGTAAAGGTCAAGGTGACTTGGTAAGTCTAAAGGTTAGGAAGGTCGGTTCTGAAAGGGGGAATTGATAAAGGTGATGTTTAAAGGGGTGGATTATTTACATTGTCCATTTTATCTTGATTTTTATATGATGGTAGAAGTGAATTCGGGTCAGCCGATGATGCCTACCAGTACGTGTGTTTGTACTGATTCTACTCTTGTTATACCTTTTTGGGTATAGTCTGGTTGCAGGGTTGGTGATGTTTCACAGGTTCAGGATTGTGGTGATCTTCCAGCAACTCCTACTTCCTTCTATGGTGGGAATTGTGTCCATTTTATGTTATAAGATCATCTTGTACCGGCTTAGACTAGGTTCTGGGGAGGGTGTTTATATTGTTAATAAATTTCTGCAGGTTTTAAACGTTGTGTATTTTTCGAAAGCTGTTGTATAAAGATTTTCCAAACATTTGTAAAGGGATTCCTCATGTATTAAGGGACTTATTTAATGGTTTATTTTCTTTTCTGCATTGTTTGTTGGTTCGGGTGGTGAGGGTTCTCTTATCTAGGTGGATTGGAGTAGGTGTCTGCACGGTCCGGTAGTTGGGTCGTGACAGAGACGCTTGATTTTACGTATGATTTTCAAAAAATTCAAAAGTTATCCTGATTTTGAATTAGGGAGAGACTTGAAAACCTGGAGATGGAATTGGGCGGCGACATTTAGAATGCAGTCAAATTATCAACTTGGAGCTCGCCTAGTTATCATGAGATTTGAGAATCATGCTGCTTATAGTTTGACTCAATCGGTTGAAAAGGTAATCTCTTATGCTAAGATCACCTTTGTTGTTTAAGGATGAGTGACAAATATATTGAGGATGAAAAACAGGCTTGTAACCATCTCAATCATGAATGTGGGATCCTTCACATCCATAAATAAGAAGTTACATGGACTTAATTTCCAAAGCTATAGGTGTATTATCACTCTAATTTGAAAGAAAAGGATATTGCTTCTAGTGTGAGTACAAAAATTACCCTGGATACAGAACTGAAACTGAAAAACCCAAAGGATTAACCCATATGCCTTCTGATAGGAGTGTGGTTTGATTGTGGTAGAAGTATGTCATGACCCAACTACCGAGCCGTGCGAGCACCTTCTCTAATCCACCTAGATAGGAGAACCCTTACCACCCGATTCAATAGGCAATGCGGAAAAAGAAGTAAAACCAAGAAATAAACCTTTTTGATACAAGAAAATCATTTACACCATTTGAGTAATAAACCAATTATAATTTTGAAAATAGCCTTCCCTAGAACCTAGTCTAAGCCGGTACAAGAGCTACTACAAGAGTAATACAATTCAAATTAAAAGGACACAACTCCACCATAGGAACAAAAAGTAGGAGCAACTGGAGATTGCCATCATCGTGTACTTATGAAACGTCACCAACCCTGCAACCAGACTATACATAAAAAGGTATAGCAAGAGTAGAATCAGTACAAACACACGTACTGGTAGGCATCATCGGTCAACCTGAATCCACTCCTACCATCATATAAGAAATCAAGGATAATACATAAGTTAAATACTTAAACCCGTCAAGATCCACCATTATCAAATCCCGCTTCGAAAAACTGAACCTTCCTGACCGTTCTGCTGACAACCCCCCGCCTACGACTTCTCAAGTCACACTTACCACCTAGACTTCCCAAGTCATACTTACCACCTAGACTTCCCAAGTCTTAAGTCCAGACTCGGACTATCATTCCTTTACCCAAGCATACCACTATGACTCAACAACCCAGCGTAAATCCCTCTACTTAGTGACGTAGACTACAACCGTCGTACCGCCACCTACTAGTACGAACCATCCCAATGACCCCCAAGGCCATACTCGACAAGCAACCACAGTCAACATTACAACCAGAACACAAGTATCCTTCTTAGCTTATCCGCACATAACTAGTCTAACCGACATTGAAAATTCTCAGTGACAACAAACATATATCCATTTTAGATAACAAACATATATCTTTTTTACATAACTCGGACTAAAAAGGATCCCTAGGACATCACCTATCCCAATAACATGCGACCTCGATTTGCAGAAAATCACCTTATCACTTAAGCACACTAACCCGGTCCTTAGAGGACCAACTATACGCCAAATTATAATAACTCCCGGCCCTCTCAGGAACCCAACATGTAAGGAATAACAATCGCAGATATATCCGATTCACTCAAGGAACCAATATTTAATGAAATGACAAGTAAAATCGTAACACTATAATTCCTGACTCTCAATCTTCCTTCTAAACTTATCAATCACATGGAATAGGTTCCACAACCAACTTAAACAATGAACAAGTAACAACAACATCTACCTTTTTTTTATCTTTCCTGGACTGACCAAGGATCCCTAAACCAATACCTAGTGTTAACATGCAATGCCCGATCCACCCCAGGACCATCCCCCACCTTTAAGTGCAACAACCCGGTCTCTCAAGGACCAATATAATAAATCACAAGTCAAGAATACAACTCGGTTCACTCATGGAACCATCGTCCGAATACAACAATTCAACAAATTAAACTCGTACCAGGCGTGGTACCCGAGCCAACCAATATAGAATTTGTACCAGGCATGGAACCGAGCCAACCGTTAGTATTCCCATACCAAGCGTGGTACCCCAGCCAACCATTAGTATTCCCGTACCAGGCGTGGTACCCGAGGCAACAGTTAGTATTCTCATACTAGGCATGGTACCCGAGTCAACCGTTAATATTCTCGTACCAAGCGTGGTACCCGAGCCAATCGAATGTCTCACCAAGCCCAATCAATCCCAACCAATGAACAAAACACACTTGTAAACCAACAAGGAAAATAACAAGTTCATTTCACAAGACTGATAACCGGACAGCTAGACATTCACAATTCATTCCCTAAGCATGCACCTTATATAATACTAAGCAAGCTACGTGAATACATAATGCATATTGAAAATCAATAACCATTACCTACCCCCATTTTGGTATATAAACTCAACCTTGAACCTCATCCGAAGACTAACCCCAGTTCACTCCTTAATGCATACTAGTAGATACACCCATTCCTGACCCTTCTCCTAGGATCGAATTACAACATGGGGGAGACCCCCCCAACCCTGGTAGTTCAACCATTTACGACATTCTAATTCCTTTGTAACAAACATTTCAAAGAATTCCCTCTTTAATGCCATTAATTTCCCAAGCTTTCCCCGGTTCACCGAACCTTCTCGATATTCTAGACCTTGGATTTTATCATCATAGAACACATAATGAATCATGACAATCCAGAATATTACCACACATTATCACAACTCAACCATTTTCTAGTTCAACCAATTCAACCATAACAAATCCTCCAGACTCCGTGCCCATAGGCCTAGGCATGGATTCTCCTTTTCAGTCTCTATAATAAGTACGAAATAGAAATAGGTCAATCTACTCATGAAGAAAACCTAGCCTACTTGGGCGTCAAGTAACTGTGCAGTGCCATTTCTGGCTTTGTGAAGCATTCCCTGATGGATGATAGGCCTGAAATCCATGGTTTCATATCCTTTTAGCCGGAATCTCCCCTCCCCATGGCTCCCAAGCCTTGGAGCAGCCTAGGAGGGTTTCTGGAGTAATCCTCGTCTGTTTTAGGGCTGAATAGGAGAGAATAAAATTATAAAGCTCATTTTTGAGTTTTCTGATCCCATCGCCGCGCTATAGCATTCCACGCTCTGCTATAGCAGTACTGGTGTAGCAGAAACTACCTCTATAGCGGTGCTAACCGGTGTTGACTTCTGCTATAGCGGTAATTTCTCTGCTATAGCGGAGGTCATGATAGCACTGTGTCAACCGTTATAGAGGTTGACATGGAACATAACCTCGAAAAATCCCCACAAATGGCCCATTTCACAACACACTTCGAAATCCTGACGTTTCATACCAACCCTTCCACGTCAACTTTGATATCGGGAGTTCTACTCATCCGAATTCATTTTCAAAAAATCCTGCGGACTCCTTAAGGTCTTGGCTAACGGAAAAACTAGCTTGACCCAAGATATAATACCCAATGCACACCTGAATTTCCCTAGATCGTACCTTGCTTAGAATTCATTCGAGACTAGCCTAGTCTAAATTTTTTAACTCCCCAACCAGAAAGTTTTTCTAACTCGCTTTGTGCATGAATAGCTCACCCATAACGAGGTGCCTTTTTAGTAATGACTAAACAGGTCATTATAACAGATACTAATTTATCCATCGTTCATCCTCGAACGATCTCTAAGGCAAAAAGAGAAGAAGGAGCCCGCCCCCTGAACCTTAACCCTCTACCATGACAGCGGGCATAAAGTCTTACGCACGCCATCGAACTTTCAAACCCCTTGGTGTGCCCAAATCAATCAAAATTTAGTTCACTCCTGCTCTATCAAGGAATTTCTTCCTTCGGGCTGCACAAGGCTAGTTAGATTATCCCTCCCGAGTGTCCAAGAAATTCGGTGCCTCGTCGAAACACCAAAGTGAAAGAAATTCACACTTAATGAATGAAACAATTTCCCATGCCATGAGGACTAGATCCTTTTACGTTAAATGTTATACCCGACGCTCTACTAACCCGAACTCCATTTTGAATCTTCTATGGGATACTATGCCCCTCGCATATCATGGTATCACCTTACTCCTATCAACACTATGCCTCGAGGCACCACGTATCTCTAAATCATGCAACAACAAAAATTGCATTGGAACTCATCCTAGCTTGAGGTTTTTGTCAACTCTCGTCTGAGAGGGAATTCTACCCGGGCACTACACCCTAACCAATTTTATGGAGAGCACACCCCCACCACTCAATGAGCAGTAATATCGGGATTATCATGACCGACAAGAGGAATAACAATGTTAAGGAATCTATTTAATAACCCTACTACCTCGACCGACCCTACCACTAAGGATCATCAATAATAAAACCAGCCAATAATCACCCTCACAACATAAGCCTATGAGCAGTGTCCAACACTACTCAGTCAATTACAGGTCCCTTTGTCAAATTCTGCATGGGTGACTATTCCCACCAATGGTCAATCATAATTTTAAAAATACCACGGGCTACCATATCTACCCTTTCTTTTTATCGCACATGGGTGCTAAATAAATCAGGCAATAGCTCACCGCTCAATTAGCAATCTAAAATGACCCGAGAATGAAAGTAAGACAGGGGAAAATAGGACAAGCATTCTATCTCGTCCCTTCTCTCTATAGCGGTCGTCACTCTGCTACAGCGGTATCGCCATAGCGGGAAAATTCTCGCTCTAGTGGGATCGCCATAGCGGAAAAATTCCAGCTATAGCAGAATTGTCATAGCGATACTATTTCACTATGGTGGTCCCGACGGTAATAACCCAGAAAATTTTATCATTTCCTGCAAAAATTCCCTCATTCCCCTTCTCTGCTTTAACATTAACACATGAAATCACTTTATGGTCTTAAAATATAACCTCAAGACCAACCTCAACTATACGTAGTTGAGAATTTATCACCATATTTTCATAAAATAAGTTATGAAATGCATCAGAACCGCGTACAATAATACCTTCCCGCTATCATACACTACTAGTCCCCCCTTTTTCCTTTCTATGGTCTCCAACCAATCCTGACTGTCCTAAAACCAAAGCTCCCCAACAGTAATCAATCTCTTTTTGCTCCCTTACCATGTATACCAACGATAAGTCTATACCCGAATGTAACACAAACCATTCCAATTAAGGCATGCCGCAATTTATCACTAAAGCAAATCACAAATTTCAAAGCCATAATAACTTTCCTTAAGTCACAATCATGAGTTACCACAAAAAAAATCTTACCGCAATTTCCGCTATGAAGCAATAATAGCCCTTTCTCCCCATGGTTCTCAACCAATCTTGACTATCCTGAAATCGAAGTTTTTCTACAGTTATAAGCCTTGTTCCCTTACTATTTGTACCAATGGAAAATCCATTTCCAAGTTGTAATACCACTTTACTGATCCATTCAAGTACACATAGAAAGTCATTACCAACCAAAACACACAATTTCAAGTTATGACTCCTCTCGGACCAAAATATTCACAAGGCAAGCAATTTCATCCCATACGACTGCAGTCATACAAGTAATACAATACAGATAGTTTCAAGTTTCAAGCCATAGCACAATCAAATAATTGTGCACCACACATTCGCAGTCATTCAATCAATATGAATACGCATAAGCACAATCTCAAGTCTCAAGCTTCAACACGCATCCAAATTAATTTCATTACCTTTTATTCGCTTCATGAATGACCGTTAGCCGATTCATCCATACTTTACATAGCCTCCCCGGCCAGATACCAATTGGAACCTTCTCGATTCCAATTACCCTTGCTTGTATTATCACAACTGGAATCCAATGACATCCTTTACTTTGTTGAGATACCGATTGGATTCGAGAGATACCAATTGGAGTCAACCCATACAAGCAAGTGAATGAACCGCACGAAAAGGAATAAAAGAAGAGAGATGTTTCTTAGAATGCTTCATAGCTTCCCAGAGATTAGATGTGGACGTCAACACACCAATTCACAGGATTCTATTTGATATTTTGCTCTTGTACAGGGAGACCGGTAACTTGGGCTCTGATACCATTTGTCATGACCCAACTACCAGGACGTGCGGGAACCTACTCTAATTCACCTAGATAGGAGAACTCTTATCACCCGATCCAACAAGCAATGCGGAAAAAAAGTGAAACCAAGAAATAAATATTTTTGATACAAGAAAATCATTTACACCATTTGAGTAATAAACCAATTACAATTTTGAAAATAGCCCTCCCTAGAACTTAGTCTAAATCGGTACAAAAGCTACTACAAGAGTAATACAATTCAAATGAAAAGGACATAACTCCACCATAAGAACAAGAAGTAGGAGCTGTTGGAGATTGCCATCATTGTGTACCTATGAAACGTCACCAACCCTGCAACCAGACTATACCCAAAAAGGTATAGCAAGAGTAGAATCAGTACAAATACACATACTGGTAGGCATCATCGGTCGACCCAAATCCACTCCTACCATCATATAAGAAATCAAGGAGAATACATAAGTTAAATACTTCAACCCGTCAACATCTACCATTATCAAATCCCGCTTCGGAAAACCAAACCTTCCTGACCCTTCTGCTGACAACCCCCCACCTAGACTTCCCAAGTCTCACACTTACCACCTAGACTTCCCAAGTCTTAAGTCAAGACCCGAACTATCATTCCTTTACCCCATCCAACCACTATGACTCAACAACCCGGAGTAAACCCCTCTACTTAGTGACGTAGACCACAACTATCATACTGCCACCTACTAGCATGAACCGTCCCAATGACACCCAGGGCCATACTCAACAAGCAACCACAGTCAACATTACAACCAGAACACAAGTATCCTCCTTAGCTTATCCGCACATAACTAGTCTAACCGACATTGAAAATTCTCAGTGACAACAAATATATATCCATTTTAGATAACAAACATATATCCATTTTAGATAACAAACATATATCCTTTTTACATAACTCGGACTAGAAAGGATCCCTAGGACATCACCTATCCCAATAACATGCGACCTCGATTTGCAGAAAACCACCTTACCACTTAAGCATACTAACCCGTACCTTCAAGGACCAACTATACGCCAAATCATAATAACTCTCGGCCCTCTCAGGAACCCAACATGTAAGGAACAACAATCGCAAATATATCCAGTTCACTCAACGAACCAATATGTAATGAAACGACAAGTAAAACTATAACACTATAATTCCAGACTCTCAGTCTTCCTTCTAAACTTATCAATCACAATGAATAGGTTCCATAACCAAATTAAACAATGAACAAGTAATAATAGCATATACCCCTTTTTTTAATCTTTCCTGGATCGACCAAGGATTCCTACACCAACACCTAGTGTTAACATGCAATGCCCGATCCACTCCAGGACCATCCCCCACCTTTAAGTGCAACAATTCGGTCTCTCAAGGACCAATATAATCAATCATAAGTCAAAAATACAACCCGATCCACTCATGGAACCATCATCAGAATACAACAATTCAACAAATTAAACTTATAACAGGCATGGTACCCGAGCCAATCAATATAGAACCTGTACCATGCGTGGTACCCGAGCCAACCATTAGTATTTCTGTACCAGGCATGGTACCCCAGCCAACCGTTAGTATTTTCGTACCAGGCATAGCACCTGAGCCAACCTTTAGTATTTTCATATTAGGCGTGGTACCCGCGCCAACTGTTAGTATTCTCATACCAGGCATGGCATCCGAGCCAACTGAATATCCCACCAAGCCCAATCAATCACAACCAATGAACAAAACACACTTGTAAACCAACAAGCAAAACAACAAGTTCATTTCACAAGACTGATAACCGGACAACTAGACATTCAAAATTCATTCCCTAAGCATGCATTCACATAATACTAAGCAAGCTATGTGAACACATAATGCACATTGGAAATCAATAACCATCACCTACCTCCATTCTGGGTACATAAACTCAACCTTGAACCCCATCTAAAGACTAACCCCAGTTCACCCCTTAATGCATACTAGTAGATACACCCATTCTTGACCTTTCTCTTAGGACCGAATTAAACATGGGGAAGACCCCGTAACCCTGGTAGTTCAACCATTTATGACATTCTACTTCCTTTATAACAAACATTTCATAGAATTCCCTCTTTAATGCCATTAATTTCCCAAGCTTTCCTCGGTTCTCGAACCTCCCGGTACTCTAGACCTTGGATTTTATCATCATACAACACACAATGAATTATGACAATTCAGAATATTACCATACATTAGCAAAACCCAACCATTTCTAGTTCAACCAATTCAACCACAACAAATCCTCCAAACTCCGTGCCCGAAGGCCTAGGCATGGATTCTCCCTTTCAATCTCTACAATAAGTACGAAATAGAAATAGGTCAATCTACTCATGAAGAAAACCTAGCCTACCTGGGCACCAAGCAGTTGTGCAGTGCCATTTCTGGCTCCATGAAGCATTCCCTCATGGATAACAGGCCCAAAATCTATGGTTTCGCATCCTTTTAGTTGGAATCTCCCTTACCCATGGCTTCCAAGCTTTGGAGCAGCCTAGGAGGATTTCTAGAGTAACCCTTGTCTATTTTGAGGCTGAATGAGAGATAATGAAATTATAAAACCCATTTTTGAGTTTTCTGATCCCGTCGCTCCACTATAGCGATCCACGCTCCGCTATAGCGGTACCACCATAGAGAAAACTACCACTATAGCGGTACTGACTAGCATTGACTTCCGTTATAGCGATAATTTCTCCACTATAGCGGAGGTTATGATAGCATTGTGTCAACTTCTATAGTGGTTGACACAAAACAGAACCTCAGAAAATCCCCACAAATGGTCCATTTCACAACATACTTCAAAATTATAACGTTTCGTACCAATCCTTCCATGTCAACTTTGATATCGGGAGTTCTACTCATCTGAATTCATTTTCAAAAAGTCCCTCGGACTCCTTAAGGTCTTGGCTAATGGAAAAACTAGCTCGACCCAAGATTTAATACCCAATCCACACCCATATTTTCCTAGACCTTACCTTTCTCAAAATTCATTCGAGACTAGCCTAGTTTAAATTTTCCAACTGCCCTTCTCGAAAGTTTTTCTAATTCGCTCCTAGCACGAATAGTTCATCCATAACGAGGTGCATTTTTAGTAACGACTGAACAGGTTGTTACAAAGTCAATCCTCAACTTGCATCCAAGGAGTTTGATATTTCTCTCCAGACTATGTTCTAATTTGCTACTAAGAAAAAGTTTCATATTGTGCTGCATCCATTTTGACATAGTATGTACCTGTGGTTTGATTGAGAATGCATCCTCTTGGATGATCTTGAAAAAATTCTAAATTAAAATTATTAGTAGAAACGTAACTTGAAATAGAGAAGTAGTGTTCCTTATGATGTTTTGTACATATTGTCTGCTTGGGTGGTCTCGGTGATTTGTCCTGTTGGAGTCGGACATAGTTTGCTTGATAGTGCACATTATCCTTTTCAGCACTAATTTGACTTATAGATATCCTTCTATACGATATCCTCTTTCAGTTTGGATGAACGCAAGTATTTTTTGGTTCTGACTTGAAGCGAATGCCTTTGGCCTTTCGATAATGCAAATTATCCCCCTTCGATATTGACATAACTTGTAGACATCCTTCAAAACATCATCCTCTCTCAGTTTTGATAAATGTCAGCCTCTTTTGATTCTGACCTAAAGTGGATATATTTGGCCTTTCAATAATGCAAATCATCCCCTTTCTATATTGATGTGACTTATAGACATCCTTCAATACATCATCATCACTTGGTTTTGATAAATGCCAACCTCTTTCAATCTTGACATGAAGTGAATATATTTTGCCTTTTGGTGATGCATATCATTCCCCTTTGGTATTAATATGACTTATAGATATCCTTCAATATGTCATCCTCTCTTGATTTTGACAAATTTCAAGTCTCTTTAGTTTTTAACGTAGTATAATAGCCTTTTTTGGTGATCCACTGTGTTGGATCGAGATAGATTTTGACGATTGACAAAGTTGTGGAACACATACATGAAATAGATATTTGTGAATTGTTCCTCTCAAGTAGAATCCAATAGGATCATGAGAAGGTGAACAATGCGGAGAAGGGAGCAAAGCGTGTGGAGAAAGCGTGTTTATAAGGAGAATCCAGCTTGCACAAAGTTTCCTTTTTAAGGAAGAATCCTATAAGGAAAGAAATCAAGAAGATTGACTTGACAAATCCTACAAGGAAGAGGATTCTCAATATGAAAGGAAATCAGCCGAAATAAGAAGAGGACTCTCAGTATAAATACAAGAGAGGTTTCATAATAAACCTTACGCACTTACTAATAGAGCTACAAGCAAAATACAATAAAATTGAGTGAGTTCATATTTGAGAGAGTTTTGAGTGAAGATCCAAGTGCAGCCAATATAAGAAATCAAATTGAAGAACGAGTTCCTTAAGTCTATGCTTTACTGGTCTTGAGTCAAGTTATTTGTATTATTTTTTTCATCGAGTTGTAAACATTAATTATTAGTGCCACTGAGCTATAAACTGGCATATGAGTTAGTCTTCAAGTTGGGATAACTCGAAGACTTGGGCACATAAACCTGGGGAGGTTTGTGTGGTATTTAGGAATTAGAATTTATAATTCCTTAGGTTACAGAGTTTGTAATCTTGTGTTGAGGCTCATTGTTTTAGTGAAATTAGATTAAATCCTACAAAGGTGTAGGTCGTGGTTGTTTCCCTTTGTGAGCTGAGATTTTTTCATGTAAACATCGTGTGTTCTCTTTACTACTTTACATTTCAGTATTCGACAAAAGAACAAATCGCTTAACCTGTTCCTCATGCAAATTAGGGGGTCAACATTCTAACAATTGGTACCAGAGCAGGTTATCTTAACAAGAGTCTAATAACTTAAGATAATATTACTATGAATTCTACACCTCCTCTTGGACACGGTGAAGAACAACACATCAACAAACCACCTCTCTTCAATGGTCAATACTACTCGTGGTGGAAGGCAAGGATGGAAGATTTTCTTCAGACAGATGACTATGAGTTATGGACCAGAGTCACTGATGGTCCTAAAATCCCTATGATTAAGGATAACGAAGACAAGGACATTCCGAAACCAAAAGCTCAATACACTTAGGCTGACTTCAAGATGTTAGGGAAAAATGTCAAAGCCAGGTGCATCCTTATATGTGGACTTAGACCAGATGAATTCAATCGAATCTCCAGCTGCACCACAGCCAAACAGATTTAGGATATGCTGGTTAATGCTCATGAAGGCACTACTCAAGTAAGGAAATTCAGAATTGCTAAACTCTCCACTGAGTATGAATCTTTCAAAATGAAGAATGGTGAAATTCTTTAGGATATGATCACTAGATTTACTATTATTGTGAACGAATTGGTGTCTTTAGGCAAAATATACACCACTAAGGAACAGTTTGATAAGGTACTAAGGACTGTCGCGCCACATTTTTCTCGCGAAAAGCGAGATTTGACATAACAACTCTCTTTTAGGATAGAAAAGAAAGGGTGAAGAGTCACCACCTAACGAATTTAAGATGCGTTAGGACAACATACTACACTAACTATAGTTAAATTATTTTTAAAGTCTACGTCACCAGAAATTGGGTAAGGGTTCAAGTTACCTCGAAAGGAAGGTGTTAGGCATCTTTCGAGGTCCACAAATGTGGATCCTTGCCGAATTCATTTAATATGTGGGAGGTTCGTGATAAGACAAGGTCAATAAATTATTAAGCTAAGATGACTATGTGATTAAACAAATAAACTTTTATTGTAAAATAAGTGATTAAATTAATTTAACTACTTAAAATCTAGATGAGAGATGATTGCACATATAAATTACAAATAAAATAAACAAGAAAATAAAAAATAGATAAGCGAGAAGACAAAAATGACACAATGATATGAAGAAAATAGTCTAATTACTAAGTGATTTAATTAACTACCCCAAGCATTAAACAAAACTATAAAGCCTATACGTTCGGGAGTAATCGCTCAACCTTATGTGAAGTCTTAAAAGACTTCTTAGTCAAAGTGCAATGACTATCGAGCATAAGTGTATCATGTAGATCACCCCCTACGTAGAAGAAAAACAAGTTGGGGAAGGACGAATTTTTTAGCCTAAAAGATCACCCCATGCAACATAAAGTAATACTTCGCAATTCACTTAAGGATTGCTCGTATTAATCAACAAGCATAAACTATAATCTCCTACTACCCGCCTAGGTTGGTTATTACCTAAGTGCGTACTAAAGAAATGAAAAAGTCTCACGTACTTTAGTATGCCTACCCGTCCCGACTTAATGTCTAAGAGGCATTGGACTTACTAATTTGGATGTGGGTCTAAACGAATAAAATCCTAAAGTTAATTAATTAGATTGGAATTAGCATCACACAAAACAAACAAGACTTTGAAACATGTAGCACGTAGTGGTCTCATAAAGGCCTCTTATTTAGTTAAGAATAATTAAATAATTAACACAATTCAAATAATTTGTATTTTTATGTAGTTAAACCTATGAACATGATATCTAGCAATTGAGACATGCAAGAAGATAATTTGGACCTACAAAAACGTTTTCCAATAATTGGACTGATTTAACATAATAAACTATCAGTTAATTACAATCACGACACATGTTGTCTATTAATTTAAAATTGATCAATTAATTGAGAGTCCTAATAACATGGTATCTAAATGTGATAGACTTATTTAACATGCTCAAATTAAACAACACAGATTCAAACCGCATATCAATTTTAATTTCATGAGAATTGATCTAATTTAATTGGCTGAGCGTGCTGAAATTAATTTATAGCCCTATGCATATGATCTCTAAACCACATCAATGTGTACAAACATGCTGAAACTTTATTTGGTTCTATAGACATGGTAACTAGTTGTTTTAACATGCTGAAACCTTATTTAAACCTATAAGCATGGTATCTAAATATTAAAATAGATTTTAACTTGTGATATGGTAACTAATTAGATTATGCTAAACTAGATTCTTTATTTATTTTTTTATTTTATTTTATTTTATTTTGAAATCCTATAGGCATGGTAGTTAGTTATATTAACTATTCGGCAGAAATTACAACTAACATGCAGAGATGAAAGCTGCACGAATCATGCAATGAGTGTAAGGATTGTAATTCGAATTTAATGAGTACATGTAACTATTATACCAGATTGATATAAGCATGCTAGAAATTCCACATTAAACATATTGACATGGCACATAAAGTTAAATTAACAAGTCATTTAATTAATACCTATAGGCATGCTTTCTATGTGAATTTTATCGAGTAGACGTTTTTAAATAATTAAAAACAGATAGCACATAGTTTTCCCCTCCCCCATAGCAGTTCCCTAAAATTATTTTATTTATATCATAGTTTATACAATAATATTACAGACCCAATGAATGAAAAAGAAAAATAGAATTAGTAAAATCTAAAGGTCTATATAGACTCCCCGAATCCCAGGCAACTCTTCACAATTCCCAAACATGTCCGCTAGCGAATAACCTGCCAAAATAAATATACAAACCCCAAAAGGAGCCTATAACAATTCCTAATATTAGTCCCTGACATGGCAAAATTTCATGAGAACCTCAAGGGTTCTAGGCATTACCCATGTCAAGGTATAGGATGTGTTTGAGGCCCTCTGTTCCATACAATATGTACCAAACAACATCAAGAAAGTTCACTGCAATCATAGAACATACACATGATCCACAAATAATGGTAGTTCGTATCACATAATCAAGTAGGCAACAAGTTATTAGCTAAAAACTCCTAGTCATGCTTTCTATCATACTCATAATTATATATGCGAATTACGATACATACTGGTTGGCAGTAAATAGTAAAAGAAATTTGAAACCCAATACTTAGCGATCCACAATTTTTCACAGAAGAGAGTTCTTAATAGTATGAGAGTAGTAATGTGTAAAAGTCTGGGAAACAATGAGAAGAAGGACTGTTAATATATAGTAGAGAATTCAAACACACAAGGAATTAAAAGAAGAAAGCAAAAATCAGAAGAATCAATCAGAGGAATTCTTTCCTTAATCAGCATGGCATAATTCGAATTTGGTATAAAATAGGTCTAAACTAACCAAATAATAAAGTTGTTCAATCAACTAAATAAATAAAAGGAAGTATGAATCATCACAGTGATCCAATCAGTAGAGCTCTTACTGAGATAGCAAAGCATTAGAGGCTGTCACATGTTTAGAGGCAATTTATAAGAGAATGGGATCTCAGGTTACCATATTAACATATAACCTACCAAAATTAACCAAGTAATAAAGCTGCTCTAATCCTTAAAAGGAAGAAAAATCAATCAAAGGGGTGAATACATGCTATGGTCAATCAATTTCACATCCAAATTTTTACCAAGAATAACCAAGTATCAAGTTTTTTTTCTCCACAATTTTGAGCTTGAAAGGAAAGTGGGTAGACAGATCAATTTTGCTAAAAATAGGCAAGTAACATGGATGTCCTACACATACAAGGAAAGGGGATACCAAATCAGAACTGAAATCAAGTAATGAGCACAGAGAATTCCAAAATTTCATAATCAATCACAGAGGGAAAATAACAAGGTATTAAGCCTTGGAGCTAAGTATAAATTTTCCCAGACATGAACATAGGTTGTATTTCCCAACCAACAACCATCATACAACATGTAGAACAAATTGGTTACCCAGTGATCCCGGACAAATCATAAACCATGTTTCAAACTTAGAACAACACGATAATCAAACACTCTTAAACGTTGATTTCACAATAAAGTAAACTCATAGTCAAATTTTCAGAATTAAACTAATAGCAAAGCCTTTTTTTGTAACATCATGGTTTTTCACATACTGTAATTTGCATAGGTAATCAAACATAAATCAGGAAAATCAAGTGACCATGCATAATACATGGATTTCGAATCTCAGAACCTGTAAAGAAGAGGATGAGACAGATTTGACGATCATATGATCAAACACCAATGAATTCCAAATCAATGGATTTGCAGAAACCCGTCGCTCGACTTCTTCGGAGTCCGCCGCCGTTCCTTGGAAAAACAAAAAACCCTTGGGGTTTTGAGGTTTTAATCAGTGGCAACGGAGAGGGGGTTGAGGTGGCTGTAGGGGTTGAGGTGGCTGTAGGAAAATCAAATATAAATTTTGCACGAGGATAGCACGAGTTAACAAGATTAGAGTAGCATGAAAAGTGGGACGTGGATATGATTTTGGTTAAGCCGGTGATACAGGGATAAGGAGAATTACATCTTGAAAATGAGAATGAAAACTATTACCATTTGACTCTCGTCTGCCTTTGAGTCTTTTGTACCCACAACTTTAATGTATTTAGTTAAAATGATTAGCCAATAAAATTTTAACAATAAATATAAAATAATATAGTGGAAAGCAATAATGCTAGAAAAATAAGAAATTGCATCTATTTAATGTTGTCGTAGTATTTTTGAGGAACCTCAAAAATTCTTCCCCAGTTTAAACCTTTTAAGAGGAATGATCACTTTTTGATAAACTTGCAAAACTTAAAACTCATCGTGGAGTTCACCAGTGGCTTATTTTAAGGATCGTTGCGAATTTCAGTAATAGCTTATTTTAAGACTCATCGAGAAGCCCAATGGTAGCTTATTTTAAGGCTTATCGAGATGCTCAATAGTAGCTTATTCTAAGGCTCATCGAGAAGCCCAACAATAGCTTATTCTAAGGCTCATTGAGAAGCCCAACAGTAGCTTATTTTAAGGCTCGACGAGAAGCCCAATGGTAGATTATTTTAAGGCTCATCGGGAAGTCCAATAGTAATTTATTTTAAGGCTCATCGAGAAACCCAACAGTAGCTTATTCTAAGGCTCGTCGACAAGCCCAACAGTAGCTTATTCTAAGGCTCGTTGAGAAGCCAAATAGTAGCTTATTTTAAGGCTCGATGAGAATCCCAATGGTAGCTTATTTTAAGGCTCGGCGAGAAGCCCAATGATAGCTTATTCTAAGACTCGTCGAGAAGCCCAATAGTAGCTTATTTTAAGGGTCGTCGAGAAGCCCCATAGTAACTTCATTCAGATAATATAATAAAATATAGCATGACTAAGTTTCAGTAGCTCTAAAATTAGCATGACTAAATTTCAGTAGCTCAAAAAGTAGCATAAATAAATTTCAGTAGCTCGAAAAGTAGCATAAATAATATTCAGTAGTTCGAAAAGTAGTAAATAAGAGTGGATAAGGGTGGAGTAACTTAGCCTTGTGTTAAATTCGAGAGAGCAAAGCATTCTCTGATGAAAATTGATATTGATTACGAGAATCTTTCAGGACTTTGTACTTCATGTTCCTACACTCAAAGAAAAATTATAAGTTTCAAAGAGCAAGTTTGGCGCGTACCTTATCTTGTCCTTGGTTTCTTGTCCTTGTTTTGATCTCCTAGATTCGAGATTGCACTTTATCTTGGTGAAATTTTTGAGGTTTCTCAAAAATTTCTTCCCCAGTTTAGAATAAAAATATTTTTCGCATGTCCTTGCAAATTGAAAGATTGCTAGGCAAAAGTTCAGACTCTATTTTCATGTAAGGAGGCGTGTATTTCTGCTTTACTCAAAGAAAGATGTTAGCATAAAAGAAATGATTGTCTCGTTTTGAACATCAATGGTTTAATTTTGAATCTGCATTTGACATTATTGATCAGGCGGCGGTCCAAAATGATTTGAATTTATTGGGCGAAGAGCCTAGTCAAAATTTATTTGAAATTGAATATGGTGAAAAAAAAGAATTTTTTTATTAGATTAAGACCGAACTCAATAATGAGTTGCCTACGTATTCAAATAGAAATTAGGTCAATCATAGTTCGTGAGTACAAAGGAAAGTGAATAAAAGCAGAGAAATTTATTAGCTAGAAAGCGAACGGGTGGAGGACAATGGTACTTTGCTTGTGTTGATCTTGTCTTTAACAATTTCTTTGGTGCATTTTGCGCTTCTTTCTCCCATGTCTTTAGGTTATCTTTGTTGGATCACCTTGAATAATGATTTCACCCATAGTGATGGGATTATAGATATTGCTTAGCGGTCTTTGTCGCACTTTTATCTCTCCCTTTTCAATCAAATTCTGAATCTTGCATCTTAGTGTAGAATATTCTTCAGTATCATGACCTTGGATATTAGAGTGATAAACACAATTCTTGGATAGATCAAAATTAGGAGGGGGTATTTAGGGATCCATCCCCTTTTTGGCTGCACAACACCTTGGGTTCGTAATCTTTTAAATATACCCGTCAAAGATTCAGTTAAAGGTGTAAAGGTACGAGGCCTTATCTTCTTTGATTGACGATATCTTGATTTTACTGGGTAAGCCTTATGTTGAGAACTGGATTGTGTCTGATAAACTTCATGTTGAGAACCTTGTGAATTATACAACCCTGAACGCGCACTGTAGGAATTGAAGATCGCATGAACCTCCTCATCTTGATGATATTGTGTCTGACGTATAGGGATTGATACCCTTTTTCCCTTTTCATCCTCTGAATTCTTTGACGTTTGAAAGATGGTTTGTATTGCGGAAATATCAATGATTCTTCCTGTCTGAATGCCATACTCCAATTCTTTTTCAATTCGAAATTAAACTTTCAAAGCTTTGAATACATGTGAAGAACAATGTTTTGTAGTATATACCATCTAATCATCTGATGAAAGTTTGTATCAGCTCTTCTTCAGGTATTGGAGGACGTATTTTAGAAGCTTCTAACCTCCACCTTTTTACATATTCCTCAAAAGATTCGTGACCCAATTTTCGCACTTCAAGTAAATCCAACATTGTTGCATCGGCCTTGATGTTAAACTTATGTTGTTCTACAAAGTCATGAGTCATATCTTCTCACGTATTTCATTTGTCAAACTCTTATTTGACGTACCAAGTGAGTGCTATATTTGACAAGCTTTGAATAAATAATCTCATTAGAAAAGCTTCATTATTTTTTAGGCCAATCAATCTGCTGCAATAATCCTTAAGATGTGTGACTGGATCTCCATGCCCATCAAACACGTTGAGTTTTGAAACTTTGTATCCTAAAGGTAATTCAACTCTTGGATGTAGACACAACTTCTTATATCTCAAGTCCTGAATATTTTTTGATCGTAATTTTTCATCCACCCTCTTCTCAAGGTTATCAAGCCCTCATTGTAGCATCTCTAGATTGCTTTTCTCACTTTCCTCGGATATTATCAAGCTTGGAAAAGTACCACGATTGGTGGGTGCTGAAGATGATTTTTGAGGGAGTGTATGAGTAAGGATGGAATGAGGCGATATAGTTCAAAAAGTGTTTTGCATTGAACGAGAAGGAAGAAGGCTAGATTTCTTTCGAATATTGAGCATATTTGTCATATTGCCGATTCTCAATCAAGTCAATGTTCAAATGCTATGTCTAGATAAACAAAATAAAGTTAAGCACAAACAAAAATTAGCATATTATGCACATAAGCTTAAAATATTAATAACAATTATAACAACAATAATATAAAAATGAAAGACATTTAAAAGGATCTAGGTTGGATAAATGGATGAAGACTTGACTTAATGAATGATCTAAGCACAAAAAAATTGAAATTCTAACACACGACGCATGTGATATTGACAGAACTTATGATTTTAAAAATTAACGCGATACACGATGAATGATAGGATGTTAAACTTAAAAAAATAAGAAAGCTAGAGAAAACAAGCAAGGTCAAGACATGAAGCTAATTTGAAAAAGAATTTTGACTAGGCCCTAAGATTGTATGATTTGGGCCTAGGAGAGTGACGACAAACAGTGTTATGCAATTATTCACATTAAGGGCAAGTAAATGACACGTTAATAATTTCACGACATCTACAGCTTGAAATTCTAAGAGTAAGGAATAACTACGACAAGAAACAAATAATCAGGTAGGTAAAATATTAACATATACATAAAAGTTTAACACATGGCACATAAAGTTATGCGTTCATTTGGGGTCATGAACCCTTTAAACTCAGGACAAAGTCAAACTATCGGTCTTAACCTACCAAGGATAGTACAAGGTCCTAGATTCGGCACAAAGCGTATTCCTTAGTTAAGGGATACACAGTCACGATCTAAGAGCAAGAGTAATTTTAGGACCTGGTTTTCTCAAGTGGACAACTTGAGAGTGAGAAATTTTATGATCGCCAATGCACCATTGATCGACCAAATCACAAAATATTCTCGAATGATGTTTAAGAGTGAACGGCGTGAAATCAGGCAACCATTTTGTATGTGTAAAAGTGTGAGGCTTCCAGTGAAGAAAATATGAGCAGTAATGATAATTCATAGATAAATCGATAACACATAGCAAGTAAGAATAAGTGATAACAAAATACGCAGTTTATATCAAAGTGGTAACAAAATACAAAATAGTAAATGAAGCAGGAAAACGAATAAACAAACTGTTAGTCCCCTAAATATAAAGAGACAAATAACAAAGGATGATAAACAATTAAAGCTAAAGTGTCACGACCCAACTATCGGATCGTGCGAGCACCTACTCTAATCCACCTAGATAGGAGAACCCTTACCATCCGAACCAACAAGCAATGCGGAAAATAAAATAAACCATTAAATAAGTCCCTTAATACATGAGGAATCCCTTTACAAATGCTTGGAAAATCTTTATACAACAGCTTTCGAAAATTACACAACCTTTAAAACTTATAGAAATTTATTAACAATATAAACATCATACTCAGAACCTAGTCTAAGTCGGTACAAGAGCTTCTACAAGATGAGCTTATAACATAAAATGGACACAACTTCCACCATAGAAGGAAGTAGGAGCTGCTGGAAGATCACCGCAATCCTGAACCTGTGAAACATCACCAACTCTGCAACCAGACTATACCCAAAAAGTTATAGCAAGAGTAGAATCAATACAAACACACGTACTGGTAGGCATCATCGGCTGACCCGAATTCACTCTTACCATCATACAAAAATCAAGATAAAATGCACAATGTAAATGCTCCACCCCTTTCAACATCACATTTATCAATTCCCCCTTTCAGAACTGACCTTCCTAACCTTTAGACTTACCAAGTCTCCTTATCCCTACACTTCCCAAGTCACCTTATCCCTAGACTTTCCAAGTCTCACTTAATCCTTACCAATAACAATGTTCATACATGGACTACCCTTCCCTTACCCAAGTCAACCGCCTTGACTAAATATTCAGACTTAACCCGACTAACTGCCCAACCAAACCACTTATACCCGTAGTATTACTTACCAGTGTCCGACCCTTTCTAGACCTCTCGGACAACTTTTCATACTGGTTATAACAATCAACAACTACAACCCCAGATTTTCCATCGTACTCCCAATTGATCAATCACATGAAAATTACCGAGCAACCATTGGCATATTCAATGACAACAACAGAGTTATATCTAAATCTCTTTCTAATTTCGAAACCCGGACCCTCTAAGGATCCTCTAACCACACCTAAGTGTTCAACAGGCTACCCGGTCTACACCAAGACCCATCCTTAGCTTATTAACCACATCAAATTCTTGACCATCATTAACACACTTAACGATAATAAATTGTGAACTTATAACCTCTTTTACATAGTCCGGACCCAGTTGGATCCCCCTAACACATCTAGGTGTTAACATGACAACCCGGTCTACACCAAGACCAACTAATAGTTAACATCATAACCCGATCTACACCAAGACCAACTGATAACATAATATAACCACCCAGCCTATACCAAGATCAAACTCACAATATAATTACCCGGCCTACACCAAGACCAAAAGCACAATATAATTACCCGGCTTACACCAAGACAAAAAACACAATATAATATAATAACCCGTCCTACACCAAGATCAAACTCACAATATAATTATCCGGCCTACACCAAGATCAAACTCACAATATAATTACCCAGCCTACACCAAGATCAAAAGCACAATATAATATAACGACTCGACCTACACCAAGACCAAAAGTAATATCACAATTTATAAACACAGCCCGATCCACTCATGGAACCAACACCAATCACACAATGCAATAATATCAATAAAATGATGCAGTAAAGTATACCCATACCAGGTGTGGTACCTGAGCCAACTATTAGTATTTTCCCGTACCAGGCGTGGTACCCGAGCCAACCGTTAGTATCCCGTACTAGGCGTGGTACCCGAGCCAACCATTTGTTATACCCGTACCAGGCGTGGTATCCGAGCCAATCAAATGTCAATTAATCCACAGTCAAATAATGAACAAACAACTTGTAAAACCACAAGCAACACACAGTTCAATTCACAGACTGTAATACAGGACTCTTAGACATTCCTAACAATCCTTAAGCAATGTATCTCATACAAGCACTTAGGTAATAGTACGCAACATACATTCCTAAGAATTCTCTAAGCAATGTATCTCATACAAGCACTTAGATATGAGTACACAACATACAACATTTACAGGGATCGTTAACCATCACCTACCCCTCCCCGGGTGGATGACTTAGCCCAACCTTGGTCTGAGGATCAACTCGTTTCCCCTTACGGACATATAATGAACGATTTTCTTTCTTAGCATAATTTAGCAACTACGTGATTTCTGAGACGTTACCCAACACCGAACACAGAGTGGAAACACCTCTCCTTAGCCTTAGTAAAACCAATAGCTACATCTCATGCCATTTACATTTTCGAAACATTATCTAGGAGTTTTCCATTTTCATCACCCATAGTTTTTAAGCATTCTCCCGGTTCTCCGAACCTTTTCGACATTCCAGTATCCGAGCCTATCATTTAATTCTATCAAAACAATAAAATATCCACATTATATGTATCATAAAACCAATCCTTCAATCCATACAATTCCTAATTCACACATAACCAGTATTGAATCCACCAGACTCCGTGCCCAAAGGCCTAACCATGGATTCTCCCTTTTATTCTACACAATAATAGGAAATAAAAACAGTCAATCTACTCTTGGGAAGAAACCTAGCCTACTTGGATGCCGAGAAGCTGTTCCATGCCCTTTCTGACTCCATGAAGGCGTTCCCTGATGATTCTGCAGGCCCGAATCCGTGGTTTCGTGTTCCTTTCACTGGAATCCCTCCTCCCCATGGCCGAACTCAATAATGAGTTGCCTACGTATCTAAATGTAAATCAGGTCAATTATAGTCCGTGAGTACAAAGGAAAGTGAATAAAAGCAGAGAAATTTATTAGCTAGAAAGCGAACGGGTAGAGGACAATGGTACTTTGCTTGTGTTGATCTTGTCTTTAATAATTACTTTGGTGCATTTTGCGCTTCTTTCTCCCATGTCTTTGGGTTATCTTTGTCGGATCACCTTGAACAATGATTTCACCCATAGTGATGGAATTATAAATATTTCTTAGCGGTCCTTGTCACACTTTTATCTCTCCCTTCTCAATCAAATTCTAAATCTTGTATCTTAGTGTAGGACATTCTTCAGTATCGTGACCTTGAATATTATAGTGATAAGAATAATTCTTGGATAGATCAAAATTAGGAGGGGGGTATTTAGGGATCCATCCCCTTTTTGACTGAACAACACCTTGAGCTCACAATCTTTCAAATATACCCATCAAAGATTCAGTTAAAGGTGTAAAGGTACGAGGCCTTATCTTCTTTGATTGACGATAGCTTGATTGTACAGGGTAAGCCTTATGTTGAGAATTGGATTGTGTCTGATAAACTTCATGTTGAGAACCTTGTGAATTATACAACATTGAACGCGCATTGTAGGAATTGAAGATCGCATGAACCTCCTCATCTTGATGATATTGTGTCTGAGGTATAGGGGTAGATACCCTTTTTCCCTTGTCATCCTGTGAATTCTTTAACGCTTGAAAGATGGTTGGTATTTTCGAAAACATCAATGATTCTTCCTGTCTAAATGACATACTCCAATTCTTTTCCAATTCGAATTAAACTTTCAAAGCTTTGAATACATGTGAAGAACAATGTTTTGTAGTATATACCATCTAATTATCTGATGAAATTTTGTATCAGCTGTTCTTCAGGTATTGAAGGACGTATTTTAGAAGCTTCTAACCTCCACCATTTTACATATTCCTCAAATGAGTCGTGACTCAATTTTCGCACTTCAAGTAAATCCAATATTGTTGCATCGGTCTTGATGTTAAACTTATGTTGTTGTACAAAGTCACGAGTCATATCTTCCACGTATGTCATTTGTCAAAATCTTGTTTGACGTACCAAGTGAGTGCTATTTCTGACAAGCTTTGAATAAATAATCTCATTAGATCTTCTAATTTATTATTTCCTAGGCCAAATAATCTGCTACAATAATCCTTAAGATGCGTGACTGGATCTCCATGCCCAACAAACACGTTGAGTTTTAGAACTTTGTATCCTAAAGGTAATTCAACTCTTGGATGCAGACACAACTTCTTATATCTCAAGTCCCGAATATTTTTGGATCATAATTTTTCATCCACCCTCTTCTCCAAGTTATCAAGCCCTCGTTATAGCATCTCTAGATTGTTTTTCTCACTTTCCTTGGATATTATCAAGCTTGACAAAGTACCACGATTGGTGAGTGCTGAAGATGATTGTTGAGGGAGTGTATGAGTAAGTACGGAATGAGGCGATATAGTCCAAAAAGTGTTTTGCATTAAACGAGAAGAAAGAAGGCTAAATTTTTTCGGATATTGAGCATATTTGTCATATTGCCAATTCTCAATCAAGGCAATGTTCGAATGCTAGACAATCGATAAATAAAATAAAGTTAAACACATACAAGTATTAACATGTTATGCACGTAAGCTTAAAATATTAATAACAATTATAACAACAATAATATAAAAATGAAAGACATTTAAAAGGATCTAGGTTGGATAAATGGATGAAGACTAGGACTTAATGAATGATCTGAGCAAAAAAAAATTTGAAATTCTAATACACGAAGCAGGTGATACTGACAGAACTTATGATTTTAAAAATTAATGCGATACATGACGAATGATAGGATGTTAAACTTAAAAAAATAAGAAAGCTAGAGGAAACAAGCAAGGTCAAGCCATGAAGCTAATTTGAAGAAGAATTTTGACTAGGCCCTAAGATTGTATGATTTGTGCCTAGGAGAGTGAGGACAAATAGTATTATGCAATTATTCGCATTAAGGGCAAGTAAATGACACGTTAATAATTTCACGACATCTAAAGCTTTAAATTCTACGAGTAAGGAATAACCACGACAAGAAATAAATAATCAGATAGGTAAAATATAACATATATGTAAAAGTTTAACACATGACACATAAAGTTATGCGTTTCTTTGGGGTCATGAATCCTTTGAACTCAGAACAAGGTCAAACTATCAGTCTTAACCTACCAATGGTATTATGAGGTCCTAGATTCGGCACGAAGTGTATTCCTTAGTAAAGGGATACACAGTCATGATCTAAGAGTAAGAGTGATTTTAAGACCTAATTTCCTCAAGTGGACAACTTGAGAGTGAGAAATTTTATGATTGTCGATGCACCGCTAATCGACCAAATCACAAAAATATACCCGAAAGATATTTAAGAGTGAACGATCGTGAAATCACGCAATCATTTTGTGTGTGCAAAAGTGTGAGGCTCCCAGTGGAGAAAATATGAGCAGTAATGACAGTTCATAGATAAAGAGATAACACAAAGCAAGTAAGAAAAAGTGATAACAAAATACGCAATTTATATCAAAGCGGTAACAAAATACAAAACAGTAAATGAAGTAGGAAAACGAATAAACAAAGTGTTAGTCCCCTAAATATAAAGAGACAAATAACAAAAGAATGACAAACAATTAAAGCTAAAAGGGGGAACATAAAAGAGGTTAAATTACTTAAGAAGATAAATATGATGGGTGATTAACTAGTTTTAAAAAATAAGATCTCTAGACATGGAAGGCAATCAACTAAAATATGTAAGCATAGAAGATATTCAATCAATTACAGAAAGTGAAATAAAAGTAAACAAAAAAAAAATTATATTAAACTAAATAAAAGTAACACATGAAAAGAAACAAGGTCTATTGAGAAGATATTATTAATTAAGGGAACAAATAGGATCATATAGAACATAATCAACAAACAAATTTAAAAATTTAAATACGAAAAAAGTAATAATTTTACAAATAAACAAAGGGACGAAAGAAAAGAAAATCACAACAAAAAAAATTACTGAAAATGCACATGACCTACCACATAATTAAAATCCGTAATGGTTAGAACCTAAGTATCTCCAGCAGAGTCGCTATTCTGTCGCGCCCCATTTTTCTCGCGAAAAACGCGATTCGATGTGACAACTCTCTTTTAGGATAGAAAAAAAAGGGTGAAGAGTCGCCACCTAACGAATTTAAGGTGCGTTAAGGCACCATACTACACTAACTATAGTTAAATTATTTTTAAAGTCTACGTCACCAGAAATTAGGTAAGGGTTCAAGTTACCTCGAAAGGAAGGTGTTAGGCACCTTTCAAGGTTCACAAATGTGGATCCCTACCGGATTCATTTACTAGGTGGGAGGTTCGTGATAAGCCAAGGCCAATAAATTATTAATCTAAGATGACTATGTGATTAAACAAGTAAATTTTTATTTTAAAATAAGTGATTAAATCAATTTAACTACTAAAAATCTAGAGAGATGATTGCACATATAAATTACAAATAAAATAAATAAGTAAATAAAAAAATAGATAAGCGAGAAGACAGAAATGACACAATGATAAGAAGAAAATAGCTAATTACTAAGTGATTTAATTAACTACCCCAAGCATTAAATAAAATTATAAAGCCTATACGTTCGGGAGTAATCAATCAACCTCGTGCGAAGTCTTAAAAGACCTCTTAGTCAAAGTGTAATGACTATCGAACATAAGTGTATCATGTAGATCACCCCCTACATAGGAGGAAAACAAGTTGGAGAAGGAGGGGGTTTTAGCCTAAAGGATCACCCCATGCAATATAACTTAATACTTCACAATCTACTTAAGGATTGCTAGTATTAATCAGCAAGCACAGACTATCATCTCCGACTACCCGCCTAGGTTGGTCATTAAGGTTGTTATTACCTAAGCGCATAGTAAAGAAATGAAAAAGTCCCCTAAGTTATTTCATTTATAACGAAGTTTATACAATAATATTACAGACCCAATAAATGAAAAAGAAATTGTCATTTTTTTTATTTTTTTATTTTTTTTTTTTTTTTTTTTTTTATCAAAAAAAAAATGAAAAAGAAAAACAGAATTAGTAAAATCTAAAGGTCTATATAGACTCCCTGAATCTCAGGCAACTCTTCACAATTCCCAAACATGTCCGCTAGTGAATAACCTGCCAAAATAAACATACAAAACCCAAAAGGAGCCTATAACAATTCCTAATATTAGTCCCTGACATGGCAAAGTTTCATGAGAACCTCAGGGGTTCTGGGCATTGCCCATGTCAAGGTATAGGATGTGTTTGAGGCCCTCTGTTCCATACAATATATACCAAACAACATCAAGAAAGTTCACAGCAATCATAGAACCAACACATGATCCACAAATAATGGATGTTCGTATCACATAATCAAGTAGGCAACAAGTTATTAGCTTTAAACTCCTATAGTCATACTTTCTATCATACTCATAATTATATACGCGAATTAAGATACATACCGGTTGGCAGTAAACAGTAAGAGAAATTTGAAATTCAATACTTAACAGTCCACAATTTTTCACAGAAGAGAGTTCTTAATAGTATGAGAGTAGTAGTGCGTAAAAGTCTGGGAAACAATGAGAAGAAGGACTATTTATATATAGTAGCGAAGTCAAACACACGAGGAATTAAAAGAAGCAAGCAATGGTCAGAAGCATCAATCAGAGGAATTCTTTCCTTAATCAATATGACATAATTCGAATTTGGTATAAAATAGGTCTAAACTTACCAAATAATAAAGTTGTTCAATCAACTAAAGAAATAAAAGGAAGTATGAATCATCACAGTGATCCAATCAGTAGAGCTCTTACCGAGATAGCAAAGCATTAGAGGCTGTCACATGTTTAGAGTCAATTTATAGGAGAACGGGATCTCAGGTTACCATATTAACATATAACCTACCAAAATTAACCAAGTAATAAAGCTGCTCTAATCCTTAAAAGGAATAAAAGTCGATCAAAGGGGGGAAGACATGCTATGTTCAATCAATTTCACATTCAAATTTTTACCAAGAATAACCAAGTATCAAGTTTGTTTGTTTTCCACAATTTTGAGCTTGAAAGGAAAGTGGGTAGACAGATCAATTTTGCTAAAAACAGGCAAGTAACATAGCTGTCCTACACATACAAGGAAAGGGGATACCAAATCAGAACTGAAATCAAGTAATGAGCACAGAGAATCTCCAAATTTCATAGTCAATCACAGAGGGAAAATAACAAGGTATTAAGCCTTGGAGCTAAGTATAAATTTCCCCAGACATGAACATAGGTTGTATTTCCTAACCAACAACCATCATACAACATGTAGAACAAATTAGTCACCCAGTGATACCATACAAATCATAAACCACATTTTAAACTTGGAATACAACACGACAATCAAACACGCTTAAACGTTGATTTCACAATAAAGTAAACTCATAGTCAAATTTTCAGAATTAAACTAATAGCAAAGCCTTTTTTTGTAACATCATGGTTTTCCACATACTGTAATTTATATAGATAATCAAACATAAATCAGGAAAATCAAGTGACCATGCATAATACAAGGATTTCTAATCTCAGAACCTGTAAAGAAGAGGACGAGACAGATTTGATGATCATATGATCAAACACCAACGAATTCCAAGTTATTGGATTTGCAAAAACTCATCGCTCGGCTTCTTCGAAGTCCGTCACCGTTCCTTGGAGAAATAGAAAACCCTTGTGGTTTTGGGGTTTTAATCAGTGGCAACGGAGAGGGGGTTGAGGCGGCTATGGGGTTGCGTGGGGTTTTAGTGAGGGTGTGGAGAGGTGAGGAGGAGTGGAGGATGGTACGATGGTGGTGGTGGGGGCTTCATCAGTGTCATCGAGCAGAGAGAGAAGAGGGCAATGGAGATAGAGGCAGTGAGAGAGGAGAAACGGGCGGCTGGAGTGGTTGAGAAGAGAGAGGGAGAGAACAGAGAATTTGGGGTGAGGGCGGCGGCTATTGGTGGAGCTCCACCGGCGATGGGCGGTGGTGAGCTGAGGAGAAGAGAGAGGAAGAGAGAAGAGAGAAAGGGGACGGCTGGAGTGGTTGAGGCGGCGACAGGGGTTCGCCGGCCAGGGGTGGCTGGTGGTGGCGTGAGAGGTGAGGAAGAGGGCGGTGGTGGTGGAGCGAGGGTGGCTGGTTGGTCGCCGAAGCAGTGGTGGTTGGTGGAGGGTTTTGGTGGTGTGAGAGTGGAGAGAGGCGGTGGGTTTGAAGAAAAACGGGTTAGGGTTTAAGTAGAGGGTGTAATAAAAAAGAAAAAGAAAATGTCAGCTGTTTTAGGCCGTTAGTCGTATTAGATCAACGATTGATAATTAATCTTGATGCGGGTCGGTTCACGGAATGGGTCACGCTTGAATTTAATTGGGTCATCAGATGGGTTAAATTAAGATTGAAATTGGGCATTTAAAATCAAACTCAAATTGACTCAATTTAGGCTATAATTAAAATAAATTGAATTGAAATGGCTAGAATTTAAATAAGTTGAGAGATAAATTGATATTAGGCTGCTATTTCATAAATAAAATACTACATATATATAATTTAATTAATAAACTAATAACTAACAATAATTATCATACAAAGAATATTATTAAAAATTATAAATAAATTACGTATATATATTGTACGTAAAATTAATGACATGTAATATTATACGAAATTTACGATAAAATAGTAATAATAAGAAATTAATTATATATTTATAAATTGTATACGAAAAAGTGTCAAGACGATGATAAAATACGTGATTTATTTAGAAAATAAAAGCAATATGTGAGGAAAATTAAGCTTTGAAAATAATAATAACTAGTAAAATAACTGTCCGAGAGAGGTATAGGGAGGTCAAAATTGATTGTCAACAAGGACCCTTTCCAAACCATGGAAAATCAAGGTCACTGCAATCAGAGAAACAAAAGATCTGACAAACATGTCTTTAGATGAACTGGTAGAGAATTCAAAGACCTATGAAGGGAATATTGAAAGCACTAAAAGAGGCGAAGGAAGCAGGGCTAAAACTCTTGCTCTCAAGGCAACTGAAAGTGATGAATCTGAGTTGGATGATGATGACATTGCCCTGATAAGTAGGAACTTTAAAAAGTTCTTCAAAAAGGTAGGAAATTTTGAGAAAAGAAAATCATCACCAAGCAGAGAAAGAAATGTAGAAAAAGGACAAAGTGGTGGTTGCTTTAAGTGTGGAAAAATTGACCATCAAGTCAAAGACTGTCCTATGTGGGAAATTGAATGAAAAAAGGAGAGAGCTGAAACAGAAAGAAAAGAGCAAGCCGGAAAAATGAAGAAGAAGGATGCTGGTAAGGCTATGTATGCTGCTTGGGGACCAGATTCAGACCACTCAGAAGATGATGATGTAGAAGATGTTGCCCTGATTTCCATGGAGGACACAGAATCAGACTCTGCATCAGACATTGAAGAACAGGAGGTAAATCTTCTTGATCTCAAGGACAAGCTGAAACTCTTTTCTAAGAAAAACTTATCCTCCCTAATGATGACCTTTATTGATAATTTTCAAGAATTGAGTGAAAACAGAGATCAGTTGCTGGCATCCCTGACCAGTTTAAATTTGAGTACATTGACCTTGAAAAGATCAACTCTGATCTAAAAGGAAAAAATCAATCTCTCAAGGAACAGGTCCAGTAACTTGAAACTGTCAGTCTCTCTCTCAAGTCTGAAATTTTGAAATTAACGGTTACTCAACGGAGGAAAGGGCTCAAAAGTGATGGATGACCTTATCAAGTGTGAACATGAGCTTAAAAGGTTCAAAGATGAATTATACTTATAAAGAAAAATTTCAGAAGAATTAATCTTAAATTAGCTAGAACCAAATACGAGCTTGAAAGAGCAAATAAATGGACTTAATTCTCAATGATTGTTACTCAACTGGGTAATAAAACATACATCACTAAAATTGGAATAGGTTTTGATAAAGAACTCTCTGAAGGAACCTCCAATCTCTATACACACTGTGGTAAGGTCGGTCACCTAAGGGAAGCTTGTTCAAATGCTAAAGATCAACTGGATAAAAACTTCAAAGCTGCTTCCAAAGGCAAAAATAGATTTTTAAATAGAAATGTTCATCCCCCAAGGAACAGGTTTGCACACAGGAAACAACCTATCAAAAGTCTGCCAAAATGTACCAATAAAGATCTAATTCACCATTTTAATCAAAGGAAAGGACCCAAGTTAGTCCGAGTTCCTAAAACTAATCTTTAATCTCTTTTGCATGAAAAGGTGAGAGGAAGCAAGCAACATTGGTACATGGTCAGTGCTTGCTCAAGACACATGATAGGAGACAAGGAAAAATTCCTCTAACTAGCAGAAGGGAAAGGAGGGAATGTGGCCTTTAGAGGAGGAAAGAAAGGTAAGATCAAAGGAGTTGGCAGAATAGGTAAGTTTGAAGAGCACTCAATTGAAAAGGTATACCATGTTGAAGGACTGAACCACAATCTACTCAGCATATCACAACTCTGTGAGAAAGGAAACAAGGTAACCTTCTATTCTACAGGTGTGGAGGTGATAGACCTACAGACAGAGGAAACTGTCTTGATTGGACAAAGATACAAGCATGTTTACACTGCTGATATCTCAAAGGTCCCTACTGAGGAACTTGTTTCTCTTAGTGTGATGGACAAAGATCCCCTGCTATGGCACAAGAGACTGGGGCATGCTAGTCATGTTCAACTAAACAAATTGATCTCCAAGGACTTGGTAATAGGTCTCCTTAAAACTAAGTTCAATGAAGATAAAGTATGTGTTGCATGTGCTCAAGGTAAGCAAGTAAGATCTTCCTTCAAATCCAAACAGGTTACAAGTTCGACCTGATCCTTGGAACTGGTCCACGTGGATCTGTGTGGCCCTATGAGAGTAAGAAGTAGAGGTGGCAAAAAATATGTGTTTGTACTAGTTGATGACTATACAAGGTACTCTTGGATAGTTTTTCTTGCTTCTAAAGAAGATGCATTTGAGGCATTCTCCACTTTAGTAAGAAAGCTGGAAAAGAAACTTGACAAACAACTAGTTACAATCAAATCAGACCATGGAACAAAATTTAAAAATGCTAAATTTGTTGATTACTATTCCACTCATGGTATTGATCACAAATTCTTTACTCCTAGAAATTCTCAACAAAATAGGGTAGTGGAAAGAAAGAATAGAACTCTGCAGGAAGTGGCTAGAACTATGATGATTGCTAGTAATGTAGCTAGCCAATTTTGGGCTGAAGCTATCTACATTGCTTGCTATATTATTAACAGATGCATGTCTAGGCCTCTTCTGGATAAACCTCACTATAAATTACTCAAAGGCAAAAAACCTAACATATCTCATCTGAGAGCTTTTGGATGCAAATGCTTCATCCACAATAATGGAAAGAATTTGTTAGGAAACTTTGATTTCAAAAGTGATGAGGGAATTTTTCTAGGTTATTCTTCACATAATAAAGTTTATAGGATGCTAAATAAAAGAACTATGTGAGTAGAGGAAAATGTGCATGTTGTATTTGATGAAAGCAATGTTATAGCTAACCAAAGTGTGCAGGAAATTGATGAACTATCAAGGACATCTGAACCAGTTATGAAGAAACAGGTTAAAGGAACAGGTTCAACTGATGCTGAAACTGACAGAAACAACAAAGGCGATGAAGTACCTACAACTGACCACAATGATGAAACCATGAGTCAGCATAATAAAGATGAGGATCAAGCAGAGTAGGAACAAGAACTAGTACTCAAAGGGTATAAGTATCAAGGCTCACATCCAATAGACAACATCCTCACTGACTTGAGCACTGTCATAACAACCAGATCTAGACTAAAGAATCTCTATGCCTTTGAATCCTTCTTGTCCATGATAGAGACAAGAAAATCAATGAAGCCTTGCAAGATGCAGACTGAATCATTGCAATGGAAGAAAAGCTCAATCAATTCAAAAGGAACAAAGTATGGCACTTGGAATCTAAACCAAATAACAGAACCATCATAGGTACCAAGTGGTTGTTCAGAAACAAGTTAGATGAAAATAGAACAGTTACAAGGAACAAGGCCAGACTTGTAGTCCAGGGGTACAATCAGAAATAAGGAATAGACTATGATGAGACCTTTGCACCAGTGGCCAGATTAGAGGCAATCAGACTCCTCATTGTCTTTGCAGCCTACATGGAATTCACACTTTACTAGATGGATGTGAAAAGTGCCTTCCTCAATGAGTTGTTGAAGGAAGAAGTGTTTGTCAAACAATCTCCAGGCTTTGAAGACCTTAACTATCCTGACCATGTTTACAAGATTGACAGATCCCTCTATGGACTCAAACAAGCTCCTAGAGCATGGTATGAAAGGTTGTCAAAGTTTCTTCTTGATCATGACTACACAGGAGGTAAGATTGACAACACCCTATTTCTCAAGAACAAAGGAAGAGACTTGTTAGTTGTGCAGGTATATGTTGATGACATCATATTTGGAAGTACTAGCAAGGCCCTCACAAAGGAATTTGCTGCCCTAATGAGCAAAGAATTTGAAATGAGTATGATGGGAGAGCTCAACTTTTTCTTAGGCCTCCAGATAAAACAAACTCTTTCAGGAACAATGATTCATCAGCAGAAGTATGCCAAGTAGTTGCTCAAAAGGTTCAAGATGGAAAATGCAAAGGAGATAGACACTTCAATAGCCACAAAAACAAAGTTAGGTCTGGAAGGAACATGTCTAGTAGTGGAGCAGAAACTGTACAGAGGGATGATTGGATCTCTCCTATACCTCACAACCAACAGACCTGATATTGTCTTCAGTATGGGTCTTTGTGCAAGATTTTAGGCAAATTCCAAGAAACCCCACTTGAAAGCTGTCAAAAGAATCCTCAGATACTTGAAAGGTACAACTAATTTGGGGTTGTAGTACCCTAAAGGCAGTAACTTTGAGCTTGTAGGTTATGCAGATGCAGATTATGCAGGTTATCTAGTGGATAGAAAGAGCACCACTGGAATGGCATACTTCTTGGGATTATGTCTAATATCTTGGGCAACAAAAAAGCAAAACTCTGTAGCCTTGTCCACTATTGAAGATGAATATGTGGGTGTTGCCTCATGTTGTGCACAATTACTCTGGATCAAGCAATAGCTCGAGGACTTTGGGTTGAACATTGATTATGTACCTATCTTTTGTGACAATACTAGTGCAATCAATATTGCTAAAAATCCAGTTCAGCACAAAAGGACCAAGCACATTGACATTAGACACCACTTCCTAAGGGATAATGTTGAAAAGGGATTGATCTCCATGCACTTTTGTGCCACATATAAGCAGATTGTTGATATATTCGCAAAGGCACTAGCAAGGGATCACTTTGAAAGGAACATATTGGAACTGGAGATGATTAATATCACATGAGCACCCCCCAGTGATTGGCTAAAGAACACTATACATATTGTATTTTAATTTTAAAATGTTTATGCTCAGCCTTGTACATTTAGTTGTATGTCCCTTTCCCACTTTTAAAGGTTAAAGTTGCTCAAGCACTATAACTTATTATTTGCTTCTGCAACATGAATTTGGGATATCAAATTGGGACATGAACTCAACACCACATTAAAAATCCAAGGTATGTGCACTATGTCTAGATAAAATTAATTGCTCAAGATATGCATTTGTACCTGTCCCTTCCATCTGAACCACAAGAAATTCATTTACCCTAATGCTTATAACCGCCAAATCTCTAAAAAGGAAAAGAGATCCAATAAAATTAGGTCACTTTTGTGATGATATTTGACATCTATCAATCAGGATCTCTTCCCTAGAATAGGACTCTTTCACTTAAAGGACTCTAATTAATTTCAAATGGCTAACACTCCTATTTAAAGTCCTTCTGAATTCATAAGTCCTCATTCACTCCTATTCTCTTCTTCTACAAAATCCTTTGCTCCGAAACCAAAACCCTCTTTCACTTCTTCTCTTCTTCTCAAATCTCTCTACCATGGATCAACACATACCTTCCTTTCCTAAATCACTAGAACTTCCAAAAGCCACTACCAGTTCCTCCGTGCCACCTACTCATGCCTTAATTCCCTTTAAGGAACAGATTACCATAGTACATCCTCCTCCTGTTATTCTTGTTGATTCTCAGGGGATGACTCATATGGATCAATTTTCAGCAGTTCTAGGTGATGACTTGATTGGTGATGATACTAATGCATTGGTACCATATAAAGATCAGGATGAAGCTTTAGAGGTTGTTGGTGCTAGTCGTCAGGAAGAATCTATGGGTAAAGGAATGGTGAGTGATGAAGGAGTTAAGAAGGATGCACCTTGTAAGGGGGAAAACTCAGAGAATCCCATAGCTGAACCTAGTTCACTTGTTGGAGAAAAGTCGGGTGCATCTTCTGAGGGGGAAGCTGAGGTTGGCAGATCTGGACCAAGGGAACAGGTTCAACATAATCATTCAGCACCTGTTGCTGAGGATGATGACAACACATTAATTTCCAACCTAATTCCACAAAGGGTAAGGTATCATTTACACAAGGCCTCAGACAAGGTTGTTCGAGTACCAGCTGATGAACTTGAAGAAGTCCCTCCTACTCTTGTGGCTCATCCTGTTATTGTTCGAATGACCAGGGCCAACAAGAAGGGTCTTGAGGAAAGCATGACTGCCTCTGCATCCAAGAGGCCTAGAACCACTAGAGGTACATTTGCCCCACCCCCTGATCTCATTGATATTTTGGATGATAAAGTGGAGGCTGCTGAAAGAAAGAGGAAAGGGAAAGGTGTAGCTACTTTAAAACCACCAAAGAAACAGGTCAGGAAACCTGTTCCTTCTAGGAACTCTGTAAAATCTAAGCTAGTGGATAAGACCTCAGAGAGTGATGATGATGCCCATGGACTTCCATCATCTGAGTCTTATGAGCATGAGGATATTGATGATGCTGTCTCTTATGAGGACCTAGAGGATGATTTTCCTGAGTATGTGGAGGAAGATGATGACACTTTGGACCCTATTAATGAATCCCCTGATGCTCGAACTGAAAGGCTGATCAATTTTGGGGTAAGAACTATAGTGAGGGGCAGACTGTTGACTGGTTTTGGTGGAGCTAAGATGATTGTGTTGCTGGTTTTGGTAGAGGCACAGGGTTGGTCAAACCTGTTCCTTCAGGGTGGTGCTAGGAGAAAGATGGCAAGAGCTGAGACCATCCAATTTTATGTGAATGCTACTGGAACATCCTATTCTATTTCCAGCACAGTAAGGAATATATCTTTCACTCTCACTCCTGCTGTGTTAGCCCAGATCTTGGGGGTTCCTTTTATTGGTTGGTGTCACTATGTGAAGAGGCAATGGCCTCCCTTGGATGGTTTGCCTTCTGCCTTGGATATCACTAGAAGGTTTGTCAATGATACCACATTGGAGGAGCACTCAAGGGTATATAAAGGAGCTATGCTTCCTCTCCATCAGATGTTGTTAGATGTGGTGCACAAGATGGTGCTTCCTAAGGAGTAGAAACGTACTGAGGCAAACTAAATGGACCTCACCGTAATGCAGCTGTTGCTCTCAGGATCCCCCATAAACTTGCCAGGACTTATTCTCTGTCATATGCATAGGATCTGCAGGCAGGATGGGACCAAACATGCCTTGGGGTATGGATTCTGGTTGGAAGAGGTCTTTCAACACTTTGGTGTGCCTGTTCAAGCTTGGAAAGATTAGATAACCAAATATGTGATTGGGAATATGAACCAGGATGTAGTACCTGCTCCTCAAAGGGGGGGCCAATGCACCTCTGCAGAGGCTAAAAGCAAGTTTGGCTGCCAAGGATGAGGAGATTGCAGTTATAAGGGCAACCCATAATGAGGAGTTAGCTAAGCTTTATGATACCTATGGTATTGAGCATGCACTGCTGATGGAAGAGAATGCAAGGCTCAAGGCTGAGCTTGCCCAAGCACAAACTGCTTTAGCATCTGTGAAGGCCACTAACTCTGCCAGCTTGAAGGGTATCTATGAGCTGCTCAAGAAGGACCCCCTCCTCCCACTACCTAGCATGACCCCTTCTATCCTTCCCAACCTTTCTTTTGCTCCCACAAATGCATGTTTTGATCTTTTAATTTTAATTATATCTAGTGTACATGCTTTGTGATTAATAAAATGTTGGGTTTTAGTTCTGATCTCTTCATAATTCCTGTGTAGTTACAAATACTTTGATATAGCTAAATGGGTTCTTACTTTTGAGTGTTTGCATAAGTGATAGCCCAGTGGCCATGAGTATCAAAATTGAACCTGGAATTAAGGTGTTGTATGTCTTCACAGTGTTTTATGATGCCAAAAGGGGGAAAGGTGCTTCTTGTGTGGTATTTATAACCCGTTGGTCCGATCTATTCCTCTAATGTGTTCTTTTTGCAATTTGCCTCAAGAAAACTGACATGATACTGGTGGAATTCTGCATACAAGAAGCAAGGGTTTGCCATCATCAAAAAAGGGGAATTTGTTGGATCGAAGTAGATTTTGAAGATTGACAAAGCTATGGAACACATTCAGGGAACATGTATCTGTGACTTGTTCATCTCAAGCAGAATTCAACTAGGATCAGGAAAAGGTAAACGATGCGGAGAAGGGAGCAAAGCGTGTTGAGAAAGCGTGTTTATAAGGAGAGTCCAACTTGCATAAAGTTTCCTTTCATAAGGAAGAATCCTACAAGTAAAGAAATCAAGAAGATTGACTTGACAAATCCTACAAGAAAGAGGATTCCCAATATGGAAGGAAATCAGCCAAAATAAGGAGAGGACTCTTAGTATAACTACAAGAGAGGTTTCACAATAAACCTTATGCACTTCTAAAGAGAGCTACAAGCAGAACACAATCAAATTGAGTGAGTTCATATTTGAGAGAGTTCTGAGTCAAGATCCAAGTGCAGCCAATACAAAAAACCAAATTTAAGAACGTGTTCCTTAAGTCTATGCTTTACTGTTCTTGAGTCAAGTTAATTGTATTGTTTTTCATCGAGTTGTAAACATTCATTCTTAGTGTCAGTGAGCTATAATCTGGCGTAGGAGTTAGTCTTCAAGTTGGGATAACTCGAAGACTTGGGCACATAAACCTGGGGAGGTTTGTGTGGTGTTTAGGAATTAGAGTTTATAATTTCTTAGGTTACACAGTTTGTAATCTTGTGTTGAGGCTCATTATTTTAGTGAATTTGGGTTAAATCCTACAGAGGTGTAGGTCGTGGTTATTTTCTTTTGTGAGCTGGGGTTTTCCACGTAAACATTGTGTGTTCTCTTTACTGCTTTACATTTCAGTATTCAACAAAGGAACAGATCGCTTAACATGTTCCTTAGGCAAATTAGGGGGTCAACATTCTAACACACTGTAATGACCCTCCTAGTCATTTTCCTATTTCTCGTGCTTTTTCCATTTTTTGAGCTTTCCCTTAGCGGTTATAGGTCATTTATAATTTGTTAGGTCATTATGACCATTTCCCTATTTTAGAACTTGAATTTAGAAATCTTTGACTTTGGTCAACTTTCTTGGTAAACGTGCTCAGAATTAAATTTTTGATAGTTCCATTGGCTCCGAAACGAGGATTTTGGTCTAATAGGACCATTGGTCTAGGTCTGAGTGCTTTTGGTTTGGTTTTTAATTGCTTTCTGTGTTTTCAAACAAGTTTGGTTGGTAGGGTTGACTTTGGTCAACATTCGAAGAATACGGCCTTGAATGGAAATTCCATAAGCGTTGTTAGCTCTGGAATGTCGACTTTGGGCTGAAGGGACCTTGGTTTCGAGTACCGAGGCTTCCAGACTTGTTTTGAGGTATTGAGTTTCGAGTCAGTTTTGGGCACGGAACCTACGTTTTGTTAAAACAATCTCTATTGGGAGTTTCGTCATTTCTATTGAGTCCGAAATGTTGTTTCTAGTTGGGTAGCATGGTTGGTTTGTGTTTCACAGGATTCCAGAGGAATCTCGAGGGTCCGTCAGATAACTTTTTCTACCTTGTGAATTATTGGTTGTTGCAATAAAGTTGCAGACCATTTTGGTCTTCGCGATCGCTAGGTGTCTATCGCGTTAGCGATGGTCTAGTTTCTTAACCATTGCGATCGCAAATGTTACTCTTTGCATTCGCAATGAAGCAGGTAGGGGCCCGCTCTACGCGATTGCATGGCTGGCCTATCACGACCACGATGGTCTGACTCGCTCTTCTTCGCGAATGCGGGGGTCCTGTCGCGATCGCGATGAAGGACCCCAAATAGCTATTTAAGCTGTCCACTTCATTTTCTCTTTTGTCATTTCTTATTTCTCCATTGTTAAAGCTTCCAAGCTCCGGTTTCAACACTCCTTCTTAGTCTACTTCGTCTGGTAAGTCCCCTCTTCCTCTCTCATCTCTTTTACATTGTTAATCCTCATTAAACCCGTTAATTTTCCATTGTTTCCTTGATAAATCCTTTGAATTAGTAGCACTTTGGGGCTGTTTTGAGCTCCGAAATGAACTCCATTCGCGCTCAAGTTTTGGGCATGGGTTCCTTAACCCATTGCAGATATAATTTGCAATTTTTGTTTTCTATTTTGTTGTGCGGGCCCCGAGGGTCATTTTCTGACCCAATTTCTGGCTCGATTTTCCATATATCAATATGGGTGTTATTCTTATCGTCTTGACACCTAGTTTATGTTCTTGATAGCGTGACAACTTTCTGAGGCTGTTCGGAAGGGGAAGGCACACGAGTGATGGTTCGTGTTTGTAGTTCGGCCCCGAGGTAGGTTACAGTTTACTTTCTAGACTGAGTTTAATTAGATTTTATATATCATATATTACTGGAATGTTAAGTTGGGCTTTAGGTGGTATTTTAGGCTTAAATCTTGTGATTTATATTATTATGGCCATTTCGGATCATAGATTAGAATTTACTCATGCTATCCTTAGTCTAGGAGCCCGTAGTATCGTTATGCCTACCGTAGAATCCTTAGTATGCTTTTCGGAGATTTTAGAGGTAGAGTAGATGCTCGTAGTGGTCTTTGTAATTATTTTCTGCTATTTTCTCTTTAATTGTTGGTTGTGTGAAACTGTGGGCCCGAGGCCATAACTTGGATTTGGACGGAGTTTCCAGGTCAGTTCTCTTGTTTTAGAGGGTATTTTCTTCTATTTCACCTTGTGGTGTGCTATTTCCTCTAATTATGGATACTTTATGCTCATACTGCATTGCATATTGTCGATACAGAAAAGAAAGGTTTTCGAGGTTTTTGAATTTAAAACTGTAGATTTACTTTGGATATTGTGGTTCTTGGATGTTTGAAGAGTTATACTGGGTTTACTACCAATTTTTGGAAAGGAAAGGAAAAGTACTACTTTTATGCCGGTCCAACGGATATACCCAAACCTTTTCTCCGCTATTTTCAAATATGCATACTCATAGTCCGATGCGGTGTTCTGGACACTCGATGCGTTATTCCAGGCCTTATTTTCATTAATATATATATATATACACTTATAGTTTGATACGATATTCAGGCCCCCAATGCATTATCCAGGTTTTTACTTCCTATATGCACACATACATATATATACATAGTCTGATGCGATATTTCGAGTGCCCGATGCGGTATTTCAGGTTTATACTATTATGCATTCATACATCACATCATATCTCTTAGCATTGCATCGACTTGGGTGTACTTGGACTGTCGGTTGCTTGCTTTGATATTATTATTATTTCCCTTTTGTTGGTTAGGATATTTTTGTTTTCAGTTTTATAATTAGATTTAGGTGGATCCCTATATTTTGTGTACTTTTCTACAACTTATTTTATATATTATCTTTTTATGCTCGGTCGGCCTATGATGCCTACTGGGTACCTGTTGTCTTGGTACTCATACTACACTCTACATTTTTTTCTGATGCAGTACCTAGTATGAGCCACCCTCATTGACCCTCCTATCGTTCGAGGCCTGTTGCAGTTCGGATTGCGGTGAGCTCCCGTCGCCTTGGAGACTTTACATGCTTTTCATCTTGTATATTCTATCTATATTTTTGTATTTTAGATAGGCAGAGTCTGTTGTATAGCTACTCCTTGCTTAGTCTCTCTTATACTAGTGACACCAGGTATGTGCTGGTTCTCGTGTTGTTTTGTCTATTTCGATCACTTTAGGGCCATCTTTTGTATATTTTGTACTTTGGTATGTATATATGCTATTGGTCTTGTCTTTTCATTTATATCTTCCACTTTTTCTTAGTTTAATTATTATTATTGTCTTCCGTATCATTGGGTTTTGGCTTGTCTACTGGGAGTTATGTAGATGCCATCATGGCCCATTTTTGAGTCGTGACAGAGTGGTATCAGAGCTCTAGGTTTACCGGTCTCGCTAGTACAAGAGCAAAGTGTCTAGTAGAGTTTTGTGATCGGTACGATGACATCCGTATCCAATCTGCGAGAGGCTATAGGACATTCCTAGGAAGTATCTCATATTATTTGATTCCTTATCGTGCGTTCTTGACTTGATCAACTTCTAAGTATCTTTGTTTCACTCTTTCTCAGATGGTTCAGATGAGATCTGCAACGGGTGAGGACGAGGCCCCTATGCCTACAGTTAGAGCCCCAGCTAGGGTTCAGGGTAAAGGTCGACCCAGAGATCGAAGTAGGGCACTAGCTGCAGCGCCAGCTCAGGCCCGGTCTAGACTACCATTACCAAAGCCTGAGGTTAGAGTGGATGAGGTACAGTATGAGCTGGAGCATATAGGGTCAACCCAGTATCCGGCAGGTTTTGTAGCTACTCCAGTGTCGCAGGACACCTTGGTTCAATTGTTGGGGTTCCTCGAGGGTATGAATCTGCCCGCAGCTTCGCTGGCCATTCCAATTATTTCTCAGGTTAGAGATGAGGGTCAGACTTCAGCTCAGGCAGCAACACAGGGTTCAGGGGTGCAGCCTGCTGCTGTGGCTCCTAGATTGGAGGTATTACCGATTCCTACATTTGCTCTACCACTTCCAGCCATGCCAGTTATATCTCTAAGGAGTAGAAGATGCTAGGTAGGTTCTTGAGATTGGGTCCTCCGAGGTTTTCAGGTGCTTCTAGAGAGGATGCGCACGAGTTTCTGACTAGATGCCAGGAGAGGTTACATAATTTGGGATTAGTTGAGTCACATGGAGCAGATTACACCGCATTTCAGTTGGATGGCCCAGTAAAATAGTGGTGGAGGTCATATGTTGCTTGCAGACCAGTCGGGTCACCTCCGCTTACTTGGGCCCAGTTCTCCATAACTTTTCTAGAGAAGTATGTATCGCATAACATGAGAGAGCGGTTGATGGATCAGTTCTTTGGGTTAGAGCAGGGCTCTATGACTGAGTATGAGGTTCACTTCCACCAGTTGTCCAGATACGCCATTATGATTCTGCCCACTGAGCATGAAAGAGTACGCCAATTTGTTCGAGGTTTGACCTTGCATCTTCGCTTGGCCACAGAGGGTATGGTAGCATCGGGTAAGTCTTTTCTGGAGGTAGTTGATCATGCACGTACTATTGAGGGCGTACTTTTCGAGGCCTAAGGGGGCAGCATAAGAGGCCCCACCATCAGAGCAGTTTTAGCGGTTCACAGGCCCATGGTAGAGGCTACTATTGTAGAGGTCAGCACCAGCAGTTCTTCCAGCCGAGCCAGCCTATTCAGGCGGCTTTACAGAATTCTGAGGGTCAGAGTAACCAGAGTATTGTTCTTGCTCCACGAGGTGGTCATTCAGGGTCCACAGGTCATGGTGGTCATTCTGATTCAGCCGGGGCTTCATAGCAGAGTACGTTTGGTCGGGGTTTTTATGAGTGTGGTGAGATAGGCCACTTTGCAAGAGAGTGTCTATCGATACAACACCCTAGGCGTCAGGATCAGTCGGTTTAGGCCCTCAAGGCTCCAGCACCACTAGCTAGAGGCGGTTCACTGGGTACTAGGGGTGGTCCCCAGGGTACTAGAGGTGGTCCTCAGTTTGGTAGGTCAGGTGGTCGTGGCGGTCAGAGCCACATGTATGAAATTTTGGGCCGGACAAAGGCCGAGGCTTCAGATGTTGTGATCACAGGTATGATCTCTTTTTGTCATCAGTCTGCTTCTGCTTTGTTTGATTCGGGGTCTACATTCTCATATGTATCTACTTATTATGCTACTCGTCTGAAGTCTGCTTGTGAGTCTTTGCATGCGCCCTTATGTGTATCTACCCTAGTAGGTGATTCTTTAGTAGTGTATTAGGTGCATCAGGCTTGTGTAGTGACTATCCTGGGGTATGACACGTGGGTGGACTTGGTTATACTCAATATGGTTTATTTTGATGTGATCTTGGGCATGGATTGGCTGTCTCTTTATGTATTAGATTGCTTCACCAAGATTGTTACTCCTTGGATGCCTGGTATCCCTCCTATTGTATGGAAGGGTGTCGATAGCCACATGCTGAGGGGTGTTATATCATTTCTGAGGGCTCATCGTTTGGTTGGGAATGGGTGCTTAGCTTATCTTGCCTACGTCCGTGATACTAGTGCTACCACACCTTCTCTTGAGTCAGTTTCTGTGGTTTGCAAGTATTCGGATGTGTTTCTTTCTGATCTTCCGGGTCTTTCTCCTGATTGTGATATTAGTTTTGGTATCGATGTTGAGCCGGGCACCAAGCCCATTTCTATTCTGCCCTATCGGATGAGTAGAGGGTAGAGGGAGCTTAAGGATTAGCTCCGGGATCTGTTGAGTAGAGGGTTCATCAGGCCTAGTGTGTCTCCGTGGGGTGCTCCGGTTCTGTTCGTGAAGAAGAAGGATGAGTCTATGCGTATGTGTATTGAATACATGCAGTTGAATAAGGTGACAGTTAAGAACAAATATCCAATGCCGCGTATTGATGATTTGTTTGACCAGCTACAGGGTGCGGCAGTGTTCTCTAAGATAGATTTGAGGTCCGGTTATCACTAGTTGAGGATTAGGGGTGAGGACATCCCAAAGACTGCATTTAGGACTCGATACGGCCATTATGAATTCCTAGTTATGTCTTTTGGGTTGACTAATGCCCCATCAACATTTATGGAGTTGATGAACCTTGTGTTCAGTGCCTACTTAGACTATTTTGTGATTGTGTTCATTGATGGCATTCTGATTTATTCGAGGAGTAGAGAGGAGCATGAGCAACATCTTAGAGTTGTACTTCAGACTTGCGAGACCACCAGTTGTATGCCAAATTTACTAAGTGTGAGTTTTGGCTTGAATCTGTGGCATTCTTGGGGCACGTGGTGTATAAGGATGGGGTTATGGTAGGTCTGGCAAAGATTGCAGCAGTTCGTGATTGGGCTAGGCCTACTTCTCCTACCAAGGTTCGCAGTTTCGTCGGGTTGTCAGGTTATTACAGACGGTTTATTGAGGGATTTTCTTTGATAGCAGCTTCATTAACTAGATTGACTCAGAAGAATGTTCCTTTCTAGTGGTCAGATGAGTATGAGGCGATCTTTCTGAAGCTCAAGAACTTGTTGACTTCAGCTCCGATTCTTACTCTTCCGATCGAGGGTCTAGGTTTCACCGTATATTATGATGCTTCAGGTATTCATTTGGGTTGTGTGTCGATACAGTAGGGCTGGGTTATTGCATATGTTTCTAGACAGTTGAAGGTGCACGAGAGGAACTACCCCACACATGACTTGGAGTTAGCGGCGGTAGTCTTCGTGTTGAAGATGTAGAGGCATTATCTTTATGGCGTGCATTGTGAGATCTTCACTGACCATCGTAGTTTTTAGTACATTTTCAGCCAGAAGGATCTAAATTTGAGGCAGCGTAGGTGGTTGGAGTTACTGAAGGATTATGACCTCTTTATTCTATATCATCCGGGCAAGGCAAACGTGGTGGTGGATGACTTGAGCCGGAAGGCGGCGAGTATGGGTAGCTTGGCTTTCTTAGCGACAGAGGAGCGATCTTTAGCTTGGGACATCCCGTCCTTGGCTAACAAGTTGGTTAGACTTGACATTTCTGAGATGGGTCATATTCTTACTTGTATTTAGGCTAGATCTTCCTTGTTGGAGCAGATTTGGGCACAACAGTTTGATGATTCAAAGTTGAGGATTATTCGTGACAAGGTGTTGAGTGGTGAGGCTAGGAAGGCGACTTTAGATTCAGAGGGTGTTCTGAGGATCGAGGGTCGTATCTGCGTTCCTAGAGTTGGTGACTTAGTTAGATTGATATTGGATGAGGCTCATTGTTCTAGGTATTCCATTCATCCCGGGGTAGCTAAGATGTATCATGACTTGAGGCAGCACTACTGGTGGTTTGGGATGAAGAGGGATATTTTAGCGTTTGATCTAGGTGCTTGAACTGTTAGCAGGTGAAGTTTGAGCACCAGAGGCCAGGTGGTTTGTCTCAGAGGCTACCCATTCCGGAGTGGAAGTAGGAGCGGATTGCTATGGACTTCGTAGTTGATTTGCCACATACCTTGCAAAGATTTGATGCTATTTGGGTTATCATAGATAGTTGACAAAGTTTGCTCACTTTTTGCCGATTCAGACTTTCTATAGTTCCGAGAGGTTGGCTCAGATATATATTCGGAAGATTATCCGTTTGCATGGTGTGCCAGTTTCTATCATCTCCGACTGAGGTACTCAGTTCACTTCGCACTTCTGGAGGTATATTCAGAGAGAGTTGGGTATTAGGGTTAAGCTTAGCACTGCTTTTCATCCGCAGACAGACGGTCAGTTAGAGCATACTATTCAGGTTCTAGAGGATATGTTGCGAGCCTGTGTTATTGATTTCGAGGGTCAGTGGGACCAATGTTTATCCTTGGCAGAGTTTGCATATAATAATAGTTATCATTCCAATATTCAGATGGCTCCATTTGAGGCTTTGTATGGCAGGCGGTGCAGATCTCTGGTGGGTTGGTTTGATGTTTTTGAGGTTAGGCCGTGGGGTACCAACTTGCTTCGTGATTCTATGGATAGAGTTCGAGTTATTCAGGAGAGACTTCACACTGCCCAGAGTAGGTAGAAGATTTTTGTTGACCGGAGAGTTTGAGATCTAGAGCTCATGGTGGGTGACAGTGTGTTCCTTCGGGTATCTCCCATGAAGGGCGTGATGAGGTTTGGGAGGAAGGGTAAGCTTAGCCTGAGGTTTATTGGGCCATTTGAGATCCTTCGTCGTATTGGAGAGGTTGCTTATGAGTTAGCCTTGCCTCCTGCACTTTCCAGTTTGCATCATGTGTTTCATGTCTCTATGCTGCGGCAGTATATTCCGGATGAGTCTCATGTACTTCAGTTAGGGTCAGTTCAGTTGGATGAGTCCTTAGCCTTTGAGGAGGAGCCTGTTGTAATTTTGGATAGGCAGGTTAGAAAGTTGAGGTCCATGGAGATTCCGTCAGTTAAGGTTCAGTGGAGGCATCGTCCTGACTAGAAGGCTACTTGGGATATTGAGACCGACATGCAGACCTGTTATCCTCGTCTTTTCGAGTCTTCAGGTACTATCCTTTTTCTAACTTTCGCGAACGAAAGTTCTTTTTGTAGTGGATGATGTAATGACCCTTCCGGTCATTTTCCTATTTTTCATACTTTTTCCATGTTTCGAGCTTTCCCTTAGCGGCTACAGGTTATTTATGACTTGCCAGGACTGGCGGTTCAGTGCCCGGGCCATTTGTTAGGTCGTTATGACCATTTTCCTGTTTTAGAACTTAAATTTAGAAAATCTTTGACTTCGGTCAACTTTCTTGGTAAACATGCTCAGAATCGAATTCCGATAGTTCCGTTGGCTTTGGAACGGAGATATTGGTCTAGTAAGACCATTGGTCTGGGTCTGAGTGCTTTCGATTTGGTTTTGTGTTGCTTTCTGTGTTTTCAAGCCAGTTTGGCTGATAGGGTTGACTTTGGTCAACATTCGGAGAAGACGACCTCGGATGGAAATTTTGTTAGCGCTGTTAGCTCCAAAATGTAAACTTTGGGTTAGAAGGACCATGGGTTCGGGTCCCGGGGCTTCCGAACTTGTTTTGAGGTATTGAGTTTCGAGTCAGTTGTGGACACTGGCCCACTTTTCATTAAAACAATCTCCATTGGGAGTTTTATCATTTCCATTGAGTCTGGAATGTTGTCTCTAGTTGGGTAGCAAGTTGGTTTGTGTTTACGGGATTCCTCCAGAATTTTGAGGGTCCATCGGATAATTTTTTCTGCCTTGTGAATTGTTGGTTGCTGCAATAAAGTTGCAGACCATTTTGGTCTTCGCGATCGCGAGGTGTCCATCGCGTTTGCGATGGTCTAGTTTCTTGACCATCACGATTGCGAAGGTTGCTCTTCGTATTCGCGATGAAGAAAGCAAGGTCCTGCTCTACGTGATCGCATAGCTGGCCTATCACGACCGATGGTCTGGCTCGCTCTTCTTCGCGAACTCGGGGGTCCTGTCGCGATCGCGATGAAGGACCCCAGACAGTTATTTAAGCTGTCCACTTTGTTTTCTCCTCTATCATTTCTTGTTTCTCCATTGTTAAAGCTTCCAAGCTCTGGTTTCAACTCCCCTGCTGAGTCTACTTCGTCTGGTAAGTCCCATATTCCCCTCTCATCTCTTTTACGTTGTTAATCCTCATTAAACGCGTTAATTTTCCATTGTTTCCTTGATAAATCCTTTGAATTAGTAGCACTTTGGGGCTGTTTTGAGCTCCGAAATGAACTCCGTTCGCGCTCAAGTTTTGGGCATGGGTTCCTTAACCCATTGCGGATATAATTTGCAATTTTTGTTTTCTATTTTGTTGTGCGGGCCCCGAGGGTCATTTTCTGACCCAATTTCTGGCCTGATTTTTTGTATATCAATATGGGTGTCGTTCTTATCGTCTTGATACCTAGTTTATGTTCTTGATAGCGTGGCAGCTTTCTGAGGCTGTTCGAAAGGGGAAGGCACACGAGTGACGGTTCGTGATTGCAGTTCGGCACCAAGGTAGGTTACGGTTTACTTTGTAGACTGAGTTTAGTTAGATTTTATATATCATATGTTACTGGAACGTTAGGTTGGGCTTTAGGTGGTATTTTAGGCTTAAATCTTGTGATTTATATTATTATGTCCCTTTCGAATCATAGATTAGAATTTACTCCTGCTATCCTTAGTCTAGGAGCCTGTAGTATCGTTATGCGTAGAATCCTTAGTATGCTCTTAGGAGATTTTAGAGGTAGTGTAGATGCTCGTAGTGGTCTCCGTAATTATTTTCTGCTATTTTTGCTTTAATTGTTGGTTGTGTGTAACTGTGGGCTCGAGGCCATAGCTTAGATTTGGATGGAGTTTCTAGGTCAGTTCTCTTGTTTCGGAGGGTATTTTGCCCTGTTTTGCCTTGTGGTGTGCTATTTTCTCTGATTATGGATACTTCATGCTCATACTGCATTGCATATTGTCGATACAGAAAAGGAAGGTTTTTGAGATTTTTGGATTTAAAACTGGAGATTTACTTTGGATACTGTGGTTCTTGGATGTTTGAAGAGTTATACTAGGTTTACTATCGATTTTTGGAAAGAAAAGGAAAAGTACTACTTTTATGCCGATCCAAGGGATATATCCAGATCTTTTCTCCCCTATTTTCAAATATGCATACTCATAGTCCGATGCGATATTCCGGACACCCGATGCATTATTCTGGGCCTTATTTTCATTCATATATATATACTTATAGTCCGATGCAGTTTTCCGAACCCTCGATGCGTTATTCCAAGTTTTCACTTCTTATATGCACACATACATATATATGCATAGTCCGATGCGGTATTTCATACATCACATCATATCTCTTAGCATTGCATCGACTTGGGTGTATTTGAACTATCGGTTGCTTGCTTTGATTTTATTATTATTGCCCTCTTGTTGGTTAGAATATTTTTGTTTTCAGTTTTATAACTAGATTTAGGTGGATCCCTGTATTTTATGTACTTTTCTATAACTTATTTTATATATTATCTTTTTATGCTCGGTCGACCTATGATGCCTACTGGATACCCGTTGTCTTGGTACTCATACTACACTCTGCATCTTTTTCTGATGCAGCACCTAGTACGAGCCACCCTCATTGACCCTCCTGTCATTCGAGGCCTGTTGCAGTTCGGATCGTGGTGAGCTGCCGATGCTTAGGAGACTTTACATGTTTTTCATCTTGTATATTCTATCTATATTTTTGTATTTCTGATAAAACAGAGTTTGTCGTATAGCTACTTCTTACTTAGTCGCTCTTGTACTAGTGACATCAAGTCTAGGCTGGTTCTCGTGTTATTTTGTCTATTTCGATCACTTTAGGGCCATCCTTTGTATATTTTGTACGTTGGTATGTATATATGCTATTGGCCCTATCTTTTCATTTATATCTTCCGCTTTTCCTTAGTTTAATTATTATTATTGTCTTCTGCATCGTTGGATTTTGGCTTGTCTACTGGGGGGTTATGTAGACGCCATCATTGCCCAGTTGTGGATCATGACATCCACATCATTCTCATTCGGGATTGATATGGCATGTTGTCATCCCTCTTTAGTTTGACAAGCGTCAATCAGTTTCGTCTTTAACGCAATATAATATCCCCTTTTGATGATTCACATCATCCTCATTTGGTATTGACATGGCATATTGTCATCTCCCTTCAGTTTGACAAGCGTCAACCTCTTTCGATTTTAACCCAATATAATATCCCCTTTGGGCGATCCATATCATCCATATTTGGTATGGACATGGCATGTTGTCATCCCCTTTCAGTTTGATAAGCACCAACCACTTTCTATTTTAACGCAATAAAATAGCCCCTGTCGGCGATCCACATCATCCTCACTTGGTACTGACATGGTATATTGCCATCTCTCTTTAGTTTGACAAGCATCAACCGCTTTTGACTTTAACTTAATATAATAACCCCTTTCCGCGATTCACATCATCCGCATTCGGTATTGGCATGGCATGTTGTCATTCCCTTTTAGTTTGACAAGTGTCTATCACTTATGACTTTTAAGAAATATAATAGCCCCTTTTGGCAAAAGTAACTTGATGGCCCTCACACGTGGTTCTTACAACAAAAATAAGCATGTAATGGCCATCACAACAGTTGAAGAAAATATCACCTTTAACTCGGTGCTTGTCCTATTGACACTTTTCATATGTACTTAGGCTCAAAGAAAATGATTAATAGACACAGTATCGCTTTTTTCATTGACTAAAGTGAAAACTCAAGGAAAGATTTTAAAAAAGCATTTGAAGTATAAAATGAATAACTTTGTTTACAAATATCATCCTCTTTTCGAGGTGAGTAAACAAGCAAGAGGTCCTTTTGTACATAAGTGAATGATTGGACCTTGCCTCTGGGATGACAAAAATATCACTTTTGAACATCACATGTTCGTTGCAATCCATGCTTTGCTGGGGATTGGAAAAGGATGTCATTGTTTTCTCCTTGTCTGATGATCCCTGCATCCATTAAAAAAATGTTAGTTCTTAGAAACTCCACCGCTTTTGGCTCTTTCCAATCTTCTTGGCTCTTCTTTTCCAATCTTGGATTTTCGGCCTCACTATATTCCTTTGACAAAGGAATATGCTGAGTGATTAGAGCCTTTTGCTGATTCTTTTTCAGTTTTGAGACAACCTGTATCCATAAAAAATTATTAGTTTTTGGAGAAACTGATTTATGTTGTCCTTCTTTGGTTGTCGGCTCCTATCTTTTTATCTCCAGGTGCTTGTCATTTTTGAGTGCTTGCCTTGACTTCAGATGCTTGTCTTGACTTCCCGGATCATGGTAGAGGAAAGACAAAATCTATTTTGTAAAAGATAATTAGTTATAAAGATTTTTCAAATAAGTTTGAAAAATAATGATTTTCTAAAGATGATTGGAAAGGGCTTTGCCAATTTGTCATGCCATGTACAACTTTATGAAAGTCCTTCATTTGAGGCCTTGACATGTCTGACATCTTATTGGTGAGCTCGGGAGATTCTTTCAGCACCGTAGCTGGGGAGTTTGAAGATGACTCTTCGATAATTCTATCATAGCTGGGGATTTATCCACTTTGGACTTTATTGTTGTAATGACCGGGTCTATCGTAATGGGTAAACCTTTCGTGCCAAGTTTCGAGTTAGAAAATATCTGGGTTTGGGAGTTAAAAATTTTGGACTAGGCTAGTCTCAGAAGGTTTTTGAGCGAGGTATGTTCTAGGGAAATCCGAGTGAGGATTGAGTAATGTATCTTGTATTAAGCTAGTTTTCCCGTTAGCTAGAAGTTAAGGAGTCCTGGAGACTTTTCAGAAATGAATTCGGGTAAGTAGAACTCCCGGTATTAAGGTTGACGTAAAGGGGTTGTTGTGGGACGTCAAGATTTAAGGTGTGTTATAAAATGGGCACTTTTGTGGAATTTTCTGAGTTTTAGTCCCATGTCAACCGCTATAGCGGTTGACACTGTGCTAGAGCGGTTTCTGCTATAGCGAAAGTCAATGTTGATCAGCACCACCATAGCTGTCGATTCCGCTACGGCGGTGCCGCTATAGCGGTGTACGAACTGTTATAGCAGACTGAATCGGGTTTACTGCTGAAACTTCCCCAAAAACATTTAGAAACTTTCAAAAACGTTTTGGGGAAGGGCAGAGACGAAGGGAGGCAAATTTTAGTGATTTTCCACCAAACTCCATCGAAAAGGTAAGGTTTTTGCTCCTCTCTTTGTTATTTTGATTCTCGAACCTTAGAAACTATAATCTCATGCTTGGGGAAAGGGTTGAATTGACCTAAGGATGATAGAATCCGAGGAAAAATGGAATTCTAAGTTGTATAATCCATGGGTTATGGTTATTATCGCTGTTGCATGTTAGAAACACGATTGTTCGCTAAATGTAATCGTAAAAATGGTAATTTAGGATGAATTAGTGGTGGGAAAGCCCAAGAATGGATGGAATGATTATGGTTTGTCCTGGGGATTTGGAATTTTACATAATTTGGGTAATTTAGGCCATTGGATTGATTGTAGTTGTTTGTAATTGTATTTAGACCAAGAGCAAGTGAAAGCTATGGAAAAAGGGAAGGCTCCGGTCCAGTAAAGTTTCCAAAAGCAATTTGAGGTAGGTGATGGTTAATGTCTTGCCAAATGCAATGTATGTTCATGTAACTATAACTTAGTATTGTATGTGCTTTCGTGCTTAGTAAAGGAATTATGAATATCCAAGCATTTGGGGTGTTAAGTATGTGAAATGAATATGATATTGCTTGTTTAAGATCAATTCTTAAGTGAGGGAAGTGCATCGGATACGAATTAAGGTCATATGGAACCTCTAGAACAAAGTTAAGTTGAAGGCTTCTCTACCGATTAAGTTTTTGTGTAAGTTCATACAAGGGTCAACTTCAAATGAGAATTTCTCCTATTATATAAAGAATTACACGTCTCATGACCTACCAAATTAAAGATATTTGAGTCTAGTTTCTAATGCCACCAATCACTCGTCAATTCAACTTTTGAGTAAAATGTTATGCATGTTTTATGAGGGGCTATCAAGGCAAACAAACTACTACAAATAATATGCATGTTGCGGCGCCTTAGGCGAAGCCTAGGGCGATGCCACAAACCTTTTTGGCTATAGAGTCGGGACACTTTGCCCATTTATGGGTATTTTCATCTTAGGTATTTTAAGTACTCCGATCCTTATAAGCATTTTAAAACCCTTTTAAGAGACAAAATACTCAGAACCTATCGTATTACTCTTCTCTTCTATCTCCAAACTCACAGAAGGGTTTCAAGAGCTCAAATTTTTTTAAACAAAGGTTTCAAGATCTCAAGCAAGGGAATCCACAAGTTCTTTTCAAGGTTTTTCTTCTCCTCCTCAGGTATGTAAGCCTATCATAGTGAGGAAACTCCATTCTCCCACACGCCTACTACCTAAGGAGCCTAGATTAGAAAGATTAAAGTTAGAGTTTTCATCCAAAGTATTCATGTTTGAATTTCTTGCTTCTTGAATTGATTATCATTGAAATCTAGTTACAGAAGTATTGAATACTATGTTATTGTGTTTTCTCCTTTATTGAATTTCATGGTTCATGCTTTATTCCTATTATATGGACCTCATGAATTATTTTATAATCTTTACAAGCATATTTTATGATGTTGTTATTATACAATTCATTTTCATGAGAAAGTATGCTAGAAATTCAAAGCTTGTATTTTATGAAATATTTCAAGTCAAGTGATTCAAGCTTTAAAGACATGATTTTGAAAAGAAAGAAAAGTTCTAGTAACTTTGAAATTCAAGCTAGTAAGAAAGAAAAAATTTTGGGACAAAGGCTCACAAGCAAGTTCAGTTAAAAAAGTTAAGCATTGAGTAATGACTCAAAGAAAATTCTATGCATACTTACCTAATTGAAAGAATTTTCATAGAAAAAATGTGAAATCCGCTTGCAGCAATAGAGATAGAGACAGGACATGTAGAAAGAGATTAGCAAGAGAAATATCGGAGAGTTATTTTCGATGATGAAGAGAGATTTACCAGGCAGGGAGTTGGAAACGTGTGAGAAGTTATACTATTAGTTTCTAACCTAAAAATTGTAATCAGGTAGGATTATAATAGTAATTCAAACTCATTCAAACATTATTAAAAGAACTAAAAAAACCCGGCAAAATGAAAGAATTGTGCAGTTAAAATCAAAAAAAAATATTTTGAACAAAATTTGCGATTATTGTTGTCAAAATTTGAATGTAAATAATAAAATGACAAAATTTGACATTTTTTAAAAAGATTTAAAAATTTATATAAAGACCACAATATTTCCAATTAAGGATACTGTTAGTTTTAAAATTTATTTTTTTGTTTAGTAATTTGATTTTTTATTTACTAAAATTACTTTGATTTTTTTGCCACTTTGTTTGAATTTTTTAAGTATTAAATATTTTTTAATAAATTAAAATAACGTAGAAAATGTAAAGAAAAGTAAATATAAAAACTTGAGTTTATAAAAAAAGATGTAAAAGTTTAAAAGTTAGTTACTATAACTATGTTGTCCTAAAAAGTTACATGTCTCATCATCCTAGGCTATCACTTGGCAAGATCCTAGACTAATTTTTCTCTTTTTAATTATACTAGTATACGTGCCCGCGCGATGCGCGAATAATATAAAACGATGGTTAAAAATATATTATGTGTGAAAAATAAAAAGGATAATTGTGTAAAAAACTTCAAATTCATACCAAAAAATACAACAACATTAATCACAATCTTTAGTACTCTATGCAAGTGAATAACTTGCTTTTATGATACATAAGAAAAGTAAATAATGTGTATAATATCACGAACAAATTATTTTCTCTTCCAACTCCATTCTTCCTCTTGAATAGGAATGCAATAGGTGAAAAATTATGATTGAATTTCACTTTTCACACCAACTTTCATGAACTTATCTGCTTTCCCTTAAATATGAATGTAAGAAGTAAGAAGTTGTGATTGGATCCCATTTTTCACACAAACTTTCATGAATTTATCTTTTTTTCGTGTCTTGATTATTTAGTCAGAAATCAATTCAAAAAATAAATTCATGCAATTATCGAGCACCTAGAAACATTTATTCAACAAATTGAATTATCATGTAATTATTAAAGATCGAACCACATCAATTTTTTTTTTAATAGCAACTGCTACCTATCTTGGGATAAAATATAAGTAAAAGTGAGTTAATATTATTATTTTGAAAGGATAGCAGAGATAAATTTCTAAAGAAAATGAGCTTAATTTTCTTGTCAACTATAGGATTTACTTTCAAAAAAAGCTTGCTAAAATTTGTTAAAGACATAGAAACCATAATCCTAATTAATGAAAATAGAATGACTATGTCTAGCAGATTACAATAAGATTTTAAGCTTGTTGATGAATTCGTAAAATTATTTATCATGATAAAAGGAGAAAATTCATCCAGATTGTTGTCGTACTAAATATTATTTTTTTAAATCATTATTTTTAGAGTACATTTGATCATAATATTATATTTAATTTTTATAAAGAAAATAAATATATTATACATTCACCTCTTAAATTTTGTTTGTTTCCCATTTTCTTTATTACAGTTTTCAATACTTAAAATTAAATCATCCATGTCAAAATTTTGGTTATATTTTATGATTTTATTAAAAGATATTTATCTTTTCACATAACATTATTTTTACAGTAAGTTATGATTTAGATTCGTTATAATCATACTTTTTAATTAGGAAAATGTAATTTCTATAAAAATTTAAATTTAAAATTAAAAAAAATTGTACATATCTGATGCAACGTGTAATGCGCTTTTCCTTTTTTTCTCTTTTCTCCATAGCTTCACCAAACAAACAAATCAATAAAGACCCTTGAAAGACTGCATACTAACTATGAAAATATTTTTATACATCTAAGAAGAAAATCTAATACTGATTTATTTATTTATTCATTCATTTATATATCTATATATATAATTAAGATGTTGAAACTTTATGTCAATTCAAAATTTTCTTAATTTAAACTCAAAAGTCATACAAAATAATAAGCGGATAGGAATATGATTTATTTTTTTATGAAACAATAAAAGATGTGATTATAAGATCATATTATATTTTTGAGAAAATGGCCAAATGCACTTCCAACGTTTACTCGAATTTTCAACTACACACTCCAACTCCACGGGGGTCCTAACACCCCCCTGAACCTTTTATTTCTTATATTAACTCACCCTTAAATGCTGACCTGTCATAGAAGGTGAGAAAACCTCCTCTAGGCGCGTAAGGCTCATGAAAAATGCTTCAAAAGCTGAAAAAACTCACGTGGACATCCAACTCAGCCTATAAACACCTCCAACGGTAACTTCTTCTTCTTTCTCCCCCATTAAAGACCTTCTCCACCATTTTTCTCTCAAAAAAAGCTTCCATCTTCTTTCTCTTGTCAAAGCTTTTAATTTTAAAAGCAAAAGCTTAAAGTTGGGGTTCCTAATTTGCTTCAATTTTATAATTAGGGTTCAAAATCTCTTCTTCAATTTTCTCATAAATTGTTTTAATGGCAAATGCGGACTTAAATAAACTTTGCATGGAAGAATCAGATCCAATGGTCAAAGCTGTTGTGCGATGCAAACATGGAATTTTGTTGAATATGCATACTTCTTGGTCGAAATCAAATCCGGGAAGAAGATTTTGATCTTGCCCCTGCTATGATATATGGTCTTGCCACTGCTATTGTATTTTTTATTTTCTTAGATTTAATTGCTGCTAATTTACTATCTTAATTTTTCAGCTTAAGAATTGTCATTTTTTTCGATGTAGAGACAAAGAAGAAGTCGATCCAAGATCAAGATTTATTCTTCCAAGATTGGTGAACAAAATCAAAGAGTTGAAACACGAACTAGAGAAGAGGCAGGTTCAAATCATTGAGCAAGAGGTTGACATTGATAATTTGAGTAACACTAATTTGATAGTGGATAGGAGGTTCAATGAAAGGTGAAAATGGTGTAGGTTTAGTTGGAAGATCATGTTGTGTATTTTGATTTTTGTTGTTGCTATGTTCATCAACAACCTGTTTAAAAGTAGTGATTCAACTTTTAAACTAATCAAATTACCATAGTGTAGTTCTTCGGCTAGGTACCTTATAGATAAGTATTGTGGAGCTATTGATTTTTGAAGCTCTATTTTGGTTTTCATATGTATTGTGACACATTTTGTATATCTATATATATCAATGAATGTTGTCAATTGATACTTGTAAGTAAATTGATTATTGTTTTTATTCATTTATGGTATTGAATATACACAACTTATAAGCCTCACATAACACAACAAAGACAAATGCATTTCATAAGGGAGCCTCACATAACTAAATAGCCAAAAAACAAAGACAACTGCATTTCATAAGGCCTCACATAAGGCAGAATTCACCAACAACAACCAACTTCAAAAATAGTAGGCTTTCAATACTAATACATCACCATTCTAAAAATAAAATGATAAATTGTTTGCATATCTACTTAATAACTTAAAACAGTGTTCAAAATAGTGCATAAAATAGTGTGACACTATAATTTTCATGGCTTCTTGGTCTGTGAAGAAGTGCTACTTTGGCTTGGATTCCTTAAACTACTTCCATATTTCTTTTCCTTGATCTCTAATCTCTTGAAGTTTCCTTGTTGTCATTGTTGCTTTGCCATTCCATTTTAGCTTGCTTGCAGTACTTGGCTTATAACCAATATCACCAGTTACATCAGCTGATTTTATCACCTTTGTTGTACCAGTAGAGACAATCTTTCTGCTTGTCATGCCTGGCTATACTCAAGTTATGAAAAAAATTTAGGCATTCAAACAAACAGTCTAAATCAAAAAAATATCTAGACAACACTCATATTAAGGACTGTGAAGCCATTTTCAGCTTGAAAAACACCCATTCCCATGACTCTTGGCCTTTTATATGGGATTGTGCTTCCCCTGCCCCTACCCTTTCCTCTTTTACTAGTACCAGGTACTGAAGATGATACATGATAATCAGGACGTGCAGAAGAAGATGGAGGGTAATCAAAAGGTGCAACAGGTGTTCTTCTTGCTGGAGGAGGTGCACTATGTACTTGAGGAGGTGCAACAAGTGTTTTTCTTGGCCTTTCTCTTCCCTTTTTTACTGGAGGCTCAACTTGTGATGGTGGTTTCTATAAAGAGATATAAATAAAAAGTTATAAATAATTTAGTTAGACAATATCAATTCAAGTTAAAATATTACCTTTGGCCTGCCTCTTCCCTTGCCTGAACCTGATGGTTCTGCCCTTACTGATGGCTCTGCCCTTATTGATGGATCAGACCTTGTTGATGACTCAACACCTTGTCTTTGTGGACACCCTCTCTTATTGTGGCCTCTACCACTGCATGAACTACATGTCATGGCAAGTCCAATTTTTGGTAACTTTTCAGATTTCTTAATTTCACCAGCTTCTTTCCTACTAACCTTAGAAGGCCTACCAGGCATGCTTTTGATATCTGGTGGTGCAACTGTGGGGTTAGTAAATACAGGCCACATTTTCATGTTTTTCAGTGGTTGAAGAACATTAGCATAAGTCCTCAAGTAAGTCTCCTTATTGTAATAGTTGTCAATGTAGTCAAGGAGATCAAACTTCTCAAAGTACAATGCAGCCACAGCATGTGCACATGGTATCCCCTTTAACTGCCATACCCTACAACTAAAAGTCCTCCTATGAATGTCCACAGTGTGATGGCATAGCCCTTCTTTCACTTTAAACCCAGCAACACCATTAAAATCAATAGTGCAGTCCATAGACCTACTAATGTTTTCCTCTAATACTTTCAAAGTCATTGGAAAGAAATTACACTTCTAACTATCTGTGAATTCCCTTAATGTAGTTATTCTTGTCATCATCTTCACTCTAATCTCTTCAAGCATAGTAATGATTATCTTGTGCCTAGCTGTCAAGATCCATACATTAAAATACTCAGACATGTTGTTGTCTACAAAATCAGACTTTACTTCAGTATTGAAGTACACCTTGCACCAATACTCTATGTTGTAGTATATTAAGTCCTCCATCATTTGTTTTGGACCTAGCAACTTCATCTTCTCCACATTTCTCAACTGAGACTCAAAAGTACTCTTAGCAATCCTCCAAACCTGTTGTCTTCTTTGAAGTCCTCTTCAGTCCTTAGCCCAGTTAGCTAAGATGTGCCTAGCACACTTTCTATGTTCAGTTAGAGGTAAGAGTTATTGAATTTATGCAAACAGTCCCTGTAATAGATGATAGTTAGGAAATAATTATCTATGCAACATAAGAATTAATAAATAAAATAGAAATTTTAAAAGAACATATACCTTCTGCATATTTGTAATTAAGGTGAGATCTCCACCATCTCCTAGTCCCAGATCATCCTTCAAGATTTTAATAAACCAAGTTCATGTATCTTTCTTCTCATACTCAACTACTGCCCAAGCAAGTGGCAACATTTAGTTATTACCATCCTTGGCCACATCAACTAACAACTGGCCCCAATAAACTCTTTCAAGAAAATAACCATCTAAACTTATGCACCTTCTGCAATGTATCCATGCCTTTTTCAAAGCATCAAAGCGTATGTAAAATCTCTCAAATACTGATTTGCCAAGTGCATCAGGTTCACCAAGTTTAACAGCACAAGTGCTTCTTGGATTGGTCCTCAACAGTTCATCTTTGTAGTCCAAAATTCTTCCAAATTTCATAATATGATCGCCCATGATTTCTTTCAACACCTTATCTCTTGCTCTTCTAACAGTAGTCTTTCCAACATGAAGTTTAAACTTCATTCTAATTAGCTCTTGTAACTTGAAAACTCTTATGTTTGGTTGCTCAATTATCCTCTGTCTATAGGCATTAGATAAGAACCTTGCATTGCACAAATAATTTCTAGTTGTCTTGTTGCAAGTATGCTTTGGAATGTAAGTATTTATCATAAAATCATTTGTTGTCTTGTCAAGACATGCAAACAAAAGCCATGGACAACCATCCTTGCATCTTACTCTAACCCTTTTTGGCTCATTCTGGCACTTCTCTACCTGAACTATCTTTTGAATTGCATATTTAGTTACTGCTTTTCTAAATTCTTTCACATCTGTAAAGATCATATCCAACTGCCACACAACTTTCTTGGCAGTGGGATCATGAATGATTTTACTATTTGTTGCTCTCCTTCTTCTTGACAACTTAAATCTTTTTGGTACATTTACCCTACTAGATTCAACATCTTCATCTTCATGTTCATCTTCACAACATTCATCTTCATCAATGACAAAACTATATTCATCAGAACTGGGATAGTAAGCTTCATCACCTCCTAACCTTTCTTCAAGATTTACTTTATCTGTTTCAGTTTCATCAAAACCTAGATTTGGTCCAGCTTAACCTACTGGTACATCTTCATTGTCAGCAGGTACCCTCTCCTTCCTTTTCCTCCTTTGAAAACTCCTCTTTTCAGCCCTTAACTCCCTAACTTCCTCATGCACATCACTATCATAATCCTCCTCATCATCTCCAACTAGTCCACCTTCAGATTCAATATTGTCCTCAGTTGAGTAATCATAACCCTCTTCTTCTATGAAATCTGAATCAACTGGACCTAGATCTATATCACCACCATCATCTACAGTAGCACCATTTGTTTTAGTAGTATGATCTATAGTAGTGACACCATGTGCAGTAGTTGGAGCTGTAGTAGTGAAAGAAGTTGTAGTAGAAGAAGCTCTAGTAGCAAAAGCAGATTTGGTGGGAATTATTGTAGAAGGAGTATCAGCAGATGTAGTATTGTTGGAGAAGGAGGTCTAGTAATAAAGAGGCCCTCACCATCAACATCACCATTTAAAGGGTCCTCACCTACCCCAGTTTGTCTAGCATCTTTATTAAAAGTTGAACCAGATTTCTCCATATAACGATGACTAACATTTTCTAATGGGGCCCACAACTGGTTCATCAATCAGGTGATGAACAAATACTTCCACCTCATCCCCATCTTTCAAAGAACAACACATGTCTAAAATATCCATATCATCATGAATATCTTCTAAAATGCCATTTTTAGGTGGTTTAGTACTAAATGTACAAGTTGTAGTGTATCCCAATTTTTTAATGTAGTCTCTCAACTTAAAATATGACATTTTATCTATATCAACATCCAAGAATTCAGTAATCGACCCACTATTATATATTGATTCCCCACTACTTAAATCTAACACTCCACCATGGTACCATCTTAAAGTAATCAAAGTAAACCCATACATCTTTACCTGAATATAAAAAAAAATAGGAGATAACTAAATTAACCTTTACTAGACATTGTGCATACTATAAAATTGAACATACTATGAATATGAACAAGAAAGTAAATAGTAACACTGCTGTTTACACTTAGATGAACAAGAAAAGAAACACTAAACAATAACACACTAACACTGTGTAATTTTATGACTAAGATGAACATAATATGGTATAAGTTGAACAATGAAACACCAAATTACTAAGACGTACAAAAATCTAGCATTACTCGACATTAGACGAGAAAGGAAAAACATAAATTCATGATAATACAAAGAGAAAATAATATAATTTGCACAATATAACACCATAATACTAAGGCGCACTTACTATTGAACACAATTTCATAAATGTTTTTGGATTAACAGTAATAATCATAAACCCTAAACAAACACAAACTCAAATCAAATTAAGGGTTAAAGAACTTACCTTTACTCTGAGAATTCGATGAATGAACCTTCCTCCCTCGTTGAATCCGTCAAAAACCCTCAGCTCATGAAGTAGAATCGTCTGAGTTGATTTTGGAGAGATTTGAGAAAGGAAAAGAAAAGGAGTGTTGTCAAATCGATGGAAATGAATCGATTAAGATGGGAAAAAAAGGAGTGGAGTCCGCTATTTAGGAGGGAAAATAAGTGAATGTGATCTGGCGGTATGATGTGGTAGCAGGCGCGTGTTACAAACACGGATATAAATTTGGTTTATGTGGACAGGTCAGCATTTAAGGGTGAGTTAATATAAGAAATAAAAGGTTCAGGAGGGTATTAGGATCCCCGTGGAGTTGGAGTGTGTAGTTGAAAATTTGGGTAAACGTTGAGGGTGCATTTGGCCATTTTCTCTTATATTTTTCCTACAATATAAATATAGATTAGTGTCACTTAAACTTTATTAATTATTGATATTTTTCTTAATTCAGAAATAGTTTTTTATTTTGTTTTTAACTTATATTTTGTTAGTGAAATTTTTTTCATTGTTCAAAGTCATTAAATATTTATTTTTTAAATTATTTCAGATAGATGAATAACTTTTTATGAAATTTAAACATTGGACAAATTTGATACAAAGAGAAATTCTAACCACTTTGCACTTGAAATGCCTCTGCTTTGAACGTCATAATTGTTTTATTTATTAATAACTTTTGTATATAAAATTAACTATTTACTTAATATTTAATAAATTAATAAATCTATTAGTTTAAAAATATGCTCGAAAATTACCAGTCTATCATGTAGAAAGTTGATGATCCCTTTTTCCTAAAATGGATACGGTTTGGATTCTAAGAATATAAACAACGTGTTGATAAAATCATGTGCAAAAAATGTAGTCATTTAAGCAAGTTTAATTATTGTTAATAGTATTATTATTTTATTAAATGAGGAACTTACTTGAGATTAAAAAAATTGAAGAAAATAAAAAGATATAAACATCCGATTTGATTTTGAACAGAGACAAAAACTACTTTGTTTATAATTTTTTTAGATTGAATATTATTTTAAATCTTATTTTTCATACACCTCAACCATTGAAGGACTTTTGCTTAACAAAAGAAAGAAAAAAATTAAAGTAGTACCTTTGAGATTCTTGTAAAGTTATTTTGAATTTTTTGAGGTTAATGTGACTATCCGACCATCAAAAGTATATTTGTTTAGAATATTGCTACGACAAAATTGCCAATGAAAAATATGAATCTTTATTTGCGAAGACCTACAACCATAAAATGGATATCAATAAATATTTTTACAGTAATAATATCATAGAAAAGGAGGGGAAAAACACAATAGCGGTAAAAATTAGAATACTGACCAGCAATGTCTTGTACAAACTTTCTGATTCTCTTCATCATTGATATGTTAATTGTCTCCATCAGAGAAGTTGCCCTCCTTTGAATTTGATTTTAAATTTTAATGTAGCAGTTAATCAGTAATTAATCATTGAAATGATTTGTGTTAAAAATATGTGTTTTAAATTTTAAATTTGAATTCCTAAATTTTAGCAGCATTATATGTACGTGCAATTATCTTCTAGGAATATTTTGTGAAAATAAAGTTCCACAAAAATAGGCTTTGAAACTGATTTATGTTCAAAAAAACGTTTGTTTTAAATTTATATAAATATGAAACTCTTAATTCCTAAATTTTAACAACAATATCTGAGCAACTACACCAACATAAAATGTAACTTATAAAAATATTATTTTATTTATTTTTAAACTAATAATAATATTAATTGCTAGACCAAAATAAAATGTACCTAAATAAAAACCTAAAATACTAATTTATTTATTAAAATATAATTTAAAACAAAACATTTTTTCTAAATTTCTTTTCTTTTTTGAAAAATGAAGAATGTAAGAACTTTCAGTTCCCACTTCCCCCACCTTCGTCTCCCCCTTTTTTCTCTAACTCCCTCCTCCACGTTCCAATGATAATGATACTTTTACAATTTAATAATAATATTAAGATATTAAGATTTAGAAAATTAAATAAAAAAATTAGTCAATTTTAAAATTAATCTCTCTTTAGACACTTAAGAAGTTAAAAAAAAAGTGTGTTTGACTAATCTGAATTTACAATTCAGTTTTTCTTTTTATAAATAAAAAGTGTAGAAATTTTTACTATAAAATTATTTTTATTTATGTATATTTATTTGAATTTATTGGGTTCTTTTTTGAGTTATTTCACTTAGCAATATCCTAGGTTGACTATCCTACTTTTAGTTATACGTTAACTAATTTACTTTTAAAAATAATTGTCTACCATTTGAATTTTAACAAAAGTGTTAAAAAATTAAAGTAACTGTGAAAAAACTGAATTTTCCAAAAAGTAAAAATTAAAAGCAAACAATAACTGCTAGTACTAAATTCAAATTTAAAATCTTTATCTTTTAAAACTAATTAATTTCTCAATTCAAAAATCAAAAAATTTAAATAAATTATTATTATTATTATTATTATTATTATTATTATTATTATTATTATTATTATTAAAAAGAAATATTCTTAAGCTGCTAAGCAATTGCTTAAATTTGTAATTAGAATTTATACATTTTTATATGTACATGAATTTAAATCAAACAAACTCACGTTATAAGTATTTTATATGTGTACATGAATTATCCTATCTTTCATTTCAATGTAGCAAAAATAATATAACAACAATTTTTATTGTTTTGAAATATAACAACAATTTAATACTAATGGCAGATAACTTCCCAGCTTAAAATAAAATAGGTTTAAAAATATCTATTATAATATTTTAAACTAGAATTAATAACTACGAACTAATTATTACCTAACTTAATTAATTTGTCCTAAAACTAACACATGTCATCATATTATACTTCCACTTGGCAAGATCTTAGGCTAGACTTTCTTACTTTTAAGTATACTAGTATACGTGCTCGCACGATGCGCGGTTATTAAAAGAAATCAGTTATATAAAATTATTATCTTAATTGTTTGAGCATATTAACCTAATTTTATTAAAATAAAATTATAATTGTGATTTTGCTTCTTCTGCAATGTATTCTAAAATTAAAAAAAAATTGTGAAATCAAAGATGGTAAAAACTTCTCATATTTATACCAAACTAATAAATTGATTACATGTGTCGTCATATAGTTTTTTATTACTAAACATTAGTAAATTACACATTTTTTCTAAGTTTAACTTAATTATAGTAAATTAGTATATTTTAACGTAAAAATCGAATGCAAGTGAAATTACCATCAGAGACTATCTTAACATCTCTATATAGTCAACTATAAATAGTGCCAAAATTTCTTCAATCACCCTAAATAGTTAATTGACAATCGATATTTTTTTTTTAAAATATTTTCTATGTGAATTTCATGTACAGAAAGTACTTATTTAAATTTTTTATTAGCTTTTCACTTAATTTATATTATTAAATATAGTTTTTCTTACTCTTGAAATTTTATTTATTTATAAACTTTTATTATATTTCCCAGAATATTATTATTTAAATTTGTTAATAATAATAATAATTTTGGTATTTTCTGTTTATTTGATTTTCAAATAAGTCAAATTTTTTCTCTAATTCTCATATGTATACATTCTTTTTTTCTCTATAATATCTTAATTAGGTTTTTCAATAAGTGTTTTACCTTGCAAAATGTTATGCATTACTGTGATTTCAAAGTATAAAAAGAGGATTTAGTATTATATGCAACAAGTAATTATTTAAATTTTTTATTTGACAAATTTAATCAGATTTATAATTTTATTTTATTGCTTGGCATTGTTTATAATTAACCTTTCATTTATTTTCAACTTTATCTATTAACAGCATAATTTAATTCACATCAAAGATTGAAATTTGAAGCAAAAAGAACATCATAAAACCATCGAAACTTACATAATTGTCCATTTTTACATAAAAAATAATCACTACTTTATAGATATACATTTAGCTTTCTTGATATATTAAAAAGATATAAATTTTTGAGATAATAACACAATAAAGATGAGAGAATGAAAATAGATTAGATATTAATAGCTGCACATATTTGCAGTTGTGACAAATATATGATGACATACATCAAGCTTTTTAGATTCTTAGAAGGAATAAATGCAAATAATTCCTTTAGTATCTAAGTTTCGAACACTATAAAAAGAACCTAATGGCTTCTATATTACCATAGTTTAGAGAAATATCAGTGCTTCTAAGGATAAAATATACAAAATTGCTTGATAATTTGACAAAAATAGAATTAAATCAAACATACTGCAATTATGAATATTGCAAAAAACCTTCACTTTATATCAATTTGATGAACCTTACAATATTCTAATTCACCAAAAAGTCATATATAGTAATAACTACTTTTAAATTTAAAAGGTCAGAAAAAATCATTACTACAGAACAAAGAAAATTAAGGCAAACACTCTTAAATTTGATTGTGAAAACCTGACAATATTTGTGGATATTCAAATAAAACATAGGTCTGATTGTAACTAATACCTAGCTCCCTCAGTTTTCTTAGTCAAAATATGAACACACCTAAAAAGCAAAACAACTTTAAAGAAAAAAAAATCACTAAAGTTTTAAGCTATAGAAAAGAATAACTGAATGAATATTAACATTCAATATCATATGATTATTTTTAAGAAATTAAAATACCTTAAAAAAGTGAGGAAAAAAAAAAGAAAATTCACCTGACCATTGCTTTGAGGGGAAAGGAGATCCAACTCTCTAAAAATTCATCCATGAAGCATGAAAGGAAATATTATAAAATATTTGATCTTTATAAAACTTTTACTTTCAGTTTGTCAATAATCATAATTCTAGCAGCGTTTGTGTGTGAGTTAGTGGTGTGAATTGGGGATAAAGGACGTGCACTTAAGTAAGCTCAAGAAATCTTTAGTCTTATCTAGCATTCAATTGCAATAAGCTTTTCTAAGTAATCTCCTTTGTCATTGTTAAACTACATAAGATATAAAGGAATTGAAAATATATTTTATAAAGATAATAATAAACAAATATACGGGACAACTACACAAATGCCCTTTAAAGAGAGTGGCTTTGTATTTTTGCCCCCCATAAAAATGGTCTTACAAAAATAGTCTTCCTTGTTTTTCATGTTTAGAGCAACTACCTTTTTGCCCCTCTACACCTCAAATATTTTTAAATAACTCTCAATGCTCATTTATCTCTCAACTTTTATATATATTTCTTTTTCTCTTTTTTCTTTTCTTTTTTTATTTCTATTTTTTCTTTTTTCGTTTTTTTATTTCTATTTTTTCTTTTTTCTTTTTTTTTCTTTTTTTCTCAACCTTTATTTTTCTTTTATTTTTTGTTTTATTCTTTCTTCTACGTTTTTTCTTTTTTCTCAATCTTTATTTTTTTTCTTTTCTCCTCTCAATTCTATTTTTTTCTCCTTTTATTTTTTATTTTTTTATTTTTTTATTTTTCTCAACCTTTATTTTTTGTTGTCTTTTTTTTTCGTTTTTTTCTTTTTTTCTCAATATTTATTTTTTTCTCTCAACTTCTATTTTTTTATTTTTTCTTTGGTTTTTAATTTTTCTTTTCTCTTTTTTTTAATCAATTTTTTCGACCTTTATTTTTTTTATGAGATGTTCTATAATTCTTGCTTTAGAGGCAAGACTTAGCCCAAAGACTTCCAAACAACAAATTACGCCCATGAGCAAGACTTGACACTAGTATATTGTGTCTTGATTTATGAGATGTTTTATAACACTTGCCTCAGAGGCAAGACTTAGCCCAAGGACCTCTCAAAAAATACAAGTTACGCTCCATGGGCAAGAGTTCACACTACTTCATTATGTCTAAATTTATGAGATACTCTATAACTCTTGCCTTAGAGGCAAGACTTAGCTCAAGGATTTTCAAACAACAAGTTATGCCCCACGAGCAAGACTTGACACTACCTCATTGTGTCTTGATTTATGAGACATTCTATAACTCTTGCCTTAGAGACAAGACTTAGCCCAAGGACTTTCAAACAACAAGTTACGCCCCATGGGCAAGAGTTGACACTATCATATTGTGCTTGATTTATGAGATGCTCTATAACGTTTGCCTAAGAGGCAAGATTTAGCCCAAGGACCTCTCAAAAAATACAAGTTACGCTCCATGGGCAAGAGTTCACACTACTTCATTATGTCTAAATTTATGAGATACTCTATAACTCTTGCCTTAGAGGCAAGACTTAGCTCAAGGATTTTCAAACAACAAGTTATGCCCCACGAGCAAGGCTTGACACTACCTCATTGTGTCTTGATTTATGAGACATTCTATAACTCTTGCCTTAGAGACAAGACTTAGCCCAAGGACTTTCAAACAACAAGTTACGCCCCATGGGCAAGAGTTGACACTATCATATTGTGCTTGATTTATGAGATGCTCTATAACGCTTGCTTAAGAGGCAAGACTTAGCCCAAGGACTTCCAAATAACAAATTACGCCCCATGGGCAAGAGTTGACACTACCACATTGTGTCTTGATTTATGCGATGCTCTATAACTCTGGCCTTAGAGGCAAAACTTAGCTCAAAGACTTTCAAACAACAAGTTACGCCTTATTGGCAAGAGTTGACACTAGCACATTATGTCTTGATCATGAGATGCTCTATAACGTTTGCCTTAGAGGCAAGACTTAGCCCAAAGGCCTCCCAAAAAACAAGTTATGCCCCATGGGCAAGAGTTAACACTACTTCATTGTGTCTTAATTTATGAGATGCTCTATAACTCTTGCCTTAGAGGTAAGACTTAACTCAAGAATTTTTCAAACAACAAGTTATGCCCCACGAGCAAGGCTTGACACTACCTCATTGTGTCTTGATTTATGAGATGTTCTATAACATTTGTCTTAGAGGCAAGACTTGTTCCAAAGGACTTCCAAACAACAAAGCACGCTCTTAAGTTTACTTCGATTTCAAAGAAAGAAGATCTTCTTTGCGGATTATCCAACTTTTTTTGTTCATTAGCAAAAAATAATAGAGGTTAAGAAAAAAAAAAGAATAAAAGAGAAAAGGAAAAAATAAAGATAAAAATAAAAGTTGAGAAAAAAGAGAGAAAAAAAAGTTGAGAAAAAAAAGAATAAAAAAATAAAGGTTGAGAAAAAAAAGAACAAAAAAAAAGTTAAGAGAAAAAAAAAAAAAAAGAAAAAAAAAGTTGAGAAAAAAGAAAACGAGAATTAAAAAAAAATTGAGAAAAAAGAAAAAAAAAGAAAAAAGAAAAAAGAAAAAAGAAAAATGAAAATTAAAAGTTGAGAGACAAATGAACATGGAGAGTTATGGTGTAGAGGGGCAAAAATGTATATGTTCTATACATAAAAAGAAAGGAAGGTATTTTTTAAAGACTTTTCTTATGAGGGGCATAAATTGAAGACCACTCACTTTTGAGGACACTCCATGTAATTTCCTGTATTAATAAGCTCCTGAAATATTATTGTTATCTAACATTTTTGAATCGCAATACACTTTTGTCTTTATTTAATCTTCTTTTATATTTTGTAGAAGATATAAAATTAAGACTGTCAAACGGGTCGATCTGGGTCAACCTGGCCCGTGAAAGGAGAAGCCCATCGGGTTTAGGGTCTGGGCCAGTCCGGGTCCATTCTAAATGGGCCGGGCCGGGCCGGGTTATTTTGAGTAAAATGCTCAGCCAGCCCAGCCCAGGTTCGTCTACCATTTTTGGATCGGGTTTTCCGGGCCGGTTTAGCTATGTGAGCCTTCATGGGCTGGGTTTGGGAGCCGGTCCATGGGCTCAAATTCTTTTTTTTTAATCTTAAATTTAAAAATTGAGGTGTAATCATATAATGTAGTGTTATCAATTTTAAAGTGCGATATAATTATAATCGTTTTAAATTTTAAATTTGAATTATATATTTATATTTTATAATCATATAGTGTACTAGTGTAATAGTATTTTATATTTTATAATTATGTAATTTGAAAATATAAAATTTGAAATTTGAAATTTTAAATTTTAAAATTCAAATTTCTAAATCTAAACACTCCAAACTTCAAAGCTAAAGTTCAAACTTCAATGTATTGAAAGTTGAAATTTCAAATTCATAGAAGTTTGAACTTTGAAATTCAAATTTCAAATCTTTCTATCTTCTCAAAATATTCTCTATCTATAAATAATACTGCATTCCTCTTCATTTTTCACACAATTCTCACACAATTTCTACTTTCTACTTAGTTTATATCTATCATTTTAATTTAAATTTAAGTTATAACTTTGTATGCTATATATCAATCTAGCTTCTATACCTTGTGAATTTGAATTTCAAAAATGTTAGTTGTTGACAAATATCTAAATGAATTCAAAAATTAAAAGAAATTGTAGTGTAATGTTATTAATTTTAAAATTTAAAATTTGAATTTGATAATAGTAGAACATATATATATATATATATATATATATATATATATATATATCATATTCACAATATATACTATATAAGTATATATAAAATATATACGAAATAGATGATATCCATGATATACATATAATATATATAGAATATTCACAATAATATATATAACATATATACATAAAAACTGATATACATGATAATATGATATACATATGATATATATAGAATATTCACAATATGATATACATATGATATATATAAAAAATATATAAAATAGATGATATACACGATATACATATAATATATATATATGGCTACAGATATATTTAAAATTTAAAAAATTAAAACGGAGAAGGGCCTAAATTACCCTTCAAGTATTGAAAATGGTACAAATATACCCTCCTTCCACCTTTGGGCTCTAAAATATCCTTTTCATCCACCTTTGAGCTTTAAAATACCCTTCTCATCCACCTTTGGGCCCTATTTTGTCCTTTCCCTTAACAAACCCTTTAGGAAAAATGATTAGGATTTTCATTTAATATGTAAAAATATTTTATTTTATTGAAATTTTAATTAATCAAAACCTATTAATTTACAAACTTAATTTGGATCTCAGATTTAGCTCCCCTTCATTACTCATTTCTCTATTTTTTTAAGTTCTTATTTAAATTAGAGACATATGTCATAGATTTAATTTAATGACTAAAATTTAGTAAATTAAAAATAAGTCTTAATTATGATTAAAATAATTAATTACTTTCATTTATTTACTCCAAAATATAAGACAATTTCACAATTTTAGCCATTAAATTTATTTTTAATTATATTATTATTTATTTTATCAAATATTTAAATATCTGATTGCTATATTATTTATAATACATAAAAAAGTTATACTAAATTTTATTTTTTAAAATGGGAGAACTTCTCTTCCAACATTGAAATTCCTTTCCAACATTAGAATTTCTTTCCAACATCCAAAATTAGGCTAAAAATAATTGAGTGAAAAAATTAAAGTAAAAATGATGCAGGACAAAATTTACTCAAGCCTCAAGGCAAGTGATTTTTTTTTTTTATATTTAGAAAAGATATCTTGTACAACTAAAATTGTGAGATTAAAATAATATTTTGAAAGTAAATATATGAAAGTAATTAATTATTTTAATTATAATTAAGGCCTATTTTTAATTTACTAAATCTCAGTTATTAAATTAAATCTATGACATATATCTCTAATCTAAATAAGAGCTTGAAAAAATTGGAGAGATACGAAATGAAGAAGAGCTAAATCTGGGACCCGAATTGGGTTTGTGAGTTAATAGGTTTTGATTAATTAATATTTCAACAAATAAAATATTGTCATGTATTAAATGTAATTCGTAATCATTTTTCCTAAAGAGTTTGTTAAGGGAAAGGGCAAAATAGGGCCCAAAGGTGGATGAGAAGGGTATTTTAGAGCCCAGATGTGGATGAAAAGGGCATTTTAGAGCCCAAAGGTGGAAGAAGGGTATATTTGTACCATTTTCAATACTTGAAGGATAATTTAGGCCCTTCTTCGAAATTAAAATTCAAATTCAAATTTCTAAGTCTAAACACTCCAAACTTCAAAGTTAAAGTTCAAACTTCAATGCATTGAAAGTTGAAATTTTAATTTTCAAAGTTGAAATTTGAAATTTGAAATTCATTAAAACTTGAACTTTGAAATTCAAATAATATACATATATATGTTAAATATTCACAATATATACTAACTATACAAGTATATATGGAATATATACAAAATAGATGATATACAAGAATTAAAATTTAAATTTTATAGGAGAAAAAAATTAAAAATGCAAAGACTCAATGAGCCTTTGACTTTATTAATAATAGATTGACTGAAAAATGAAGTTGAAATTCAAAGATTACAAATACTTTTTTCTAACTTAATAAACTAAAACTAGAAAATAAAAATTTAATAGATAAATTGAGAAATCTATATATTTTGAATCATTTTTCTAATTCCTCCGTATTAACATGGACAGGAATGGATTCATAATTTTCAAAATCAACAACTCCATATGGTGGACTTGATTGTGTTGAAGGATCTTCAATTGACATTATTTCTTCAAGTGGTTCTTCTTCTTCCGATTTAATTGTCATTCCTTGATTTCTACGCTCCGCTCTAATTCAATCTCTGAGTCAAACTAAAACATTCATGGCATTGCTTTCTAATGAGTGTCGATTATCTCCGAGCAACTGTCTTCCTTGACTAAATACGCTCTTTGATGCAACAGTTGATATTGAAAATTTAGCACATCTCTAGTCAATGTTGAAAGTACGGGATATTGTCTTTGATTGTTTTTCCACCACTTCAGTGTTGAAATTTGATTTTTATAGTCCTCCACGGGCGATTTCAAATATAAATTAAGCTCATCGCGATTTATGCTTCCTTGCGATATAGGCTGTAATCTTGACTAAACAGATAAATTAGTTACACCATAAGCAGACACACCTTGTGCCTGTCTTTTAGAAGATGATGGTTCGTCAGAAGGACAAGATAAATGAGTAGTATGAGACGGTGTAGCAATATCAACTAAGGTAGCATAATGATTATATAAATTTTTCATGTAAATATTCACATTAATAGTAGCATCGGATATAATAGGTACTTCATCATTCTTAATGTCTAAATTTTTATAAATCATAGCAACAAATTCACACACATTAACAAATTTCATACATGGATTTAAAATAGCACCAACTAAGTAAATAGGTGGAATTGAAAAAATATATTTTTTAAATTTTACGATCATTTTAATGATAGTTTTCGAGTAACCTGTTTTAAGCTTATATTCACTAAGAAATATAGAGAGATCGGCTATATAAGCTAAAATATTAGAAGCAGTAGGATAATAAGCACCGAAAAATTCAACAGTAGCTAAATAAAATGACTGTAAAAAATCAACATCATCTTTAATTTTTCTCCAATCGGATTCTTGTAACATAAGTTCTGAAACTTCGCTAGCATATTGGTTAAAAGTCGTAGTAATAGAAACTTTATAAATATAGCAAGTATTTAAAAAACTAAAAGTAGAATTTCACCTAGTCTCTATTTCTTCAGGCATTAATCTTGGTCTAAGATTATTGTCATTACATTTTCTTTTAAATTCTGTAAGTCTAAGCTTTCTATTATTTCATTGATTAAAGCCAATTGCATGCCTAATTTTTTCAAATCAAGACCATCTTTTACAATTAGATTGTATATATGACAAACACACCTAACATGAAAAATTTCTGCTCACGGAGGAGAAAGCATAATTTTTAAATCATCAATAACAGCGGTGTTGTTAGATGCATTATCAAAAGCCATACATAAATTTTTTTCTTTAAGACCATAATAATCTGTAACCACCGAGATAGACGATTTAGAAATAAAATTTGCAGTATGCCTACGATCTTCGTCATATCAAAATGCCAAAATACATTTTTGCATGACAAAATTACTATCTATCCAATGACAAATAATTGTTAAATAATTATTTTTATTAACCGCACGATCAAGATCAGAAGTGAGAGAAACTCTACATGAAAGATTTATTAATAACCAACATAAATAAAATGCATATTGTCCATGTAGTCTAAAAATATCTGACCGACAAGTACTTCTAGGAATACCTTTAAACATTGAATTATAAATAGATTGAATGTAATGAACAAAAGCATCAAAAGAAGTAAACGTGAAAGGCAAACAACCCTATGCTATCATTTTCGCTAACTCTTCACGGTCTTTCATTTTATTATACGTCCCAACTAATTTATCGATATGTGGGTTCAATTTAGTTTGTATTTGTGTCCCATCAGTCCCACCTTGTTTTAAAAATTCTTCCCAACCTATATGATCGGATCTCAAATGTCTCATCAATTGACCCGTTTCTCCAGCATTATCCCCGGTCTTATGTTGATATTATTTTTGACAAAGATTGCATTCAACAAGAATTGTTTCTTCTATTTTAGTATAAAAATTTCATACAACACTAATTAATTTTCGGGGATTTCTAGGCCGTGAAGGAAGATTAGAGTACGCGATTGAGCATTATCAATAACGGGACTAGTAGGTGTACCATTATTATTATTATTATTATTATTATTATTATTATTATTATTATTATTATTATTATTATTATTATTATTATTATTATTATTATTATTATTATCATCATGTACACTTACGTCAACTTCATTTTCTTCTTCAATTCCATAATTTTCTTGCGCCTCAAAATAATTCATATCATGTGCACCCATAGGAATATCTCGGTTTTCTATCTCACTAGGTAATGGTGAAGGCACACGAGAATAATTATTTCTACCGCTTGTACTACCTCTATCAAATGTGATTTTTTTCTTACTACCACTACTACTTTCGGAACATAATTTTTTAACACTTTTACCAAGTTGTCTTACTTTATCCATTTTATAAGTTAAATTAATAAATATTAAAAACATAAAATTAATACAAAAAGAAATTTAATAAATAATATACTAATTAAAAGTAAGAGATAGAATGATTATACCAAATTATCGGAGACAAAGAAGTAATTAAGCAACCGTAAATTGATGAATTGAACATTTAAACTTTCTCCAACTTGATGTTATTAATAGCAAAATAATAAAGTAGATATTGCTAGAAATCAAGAGAGAAAATTGAGAGAGAATCAGAAATTTTTTGTAGTAAAAATAAAAAATTTTAATAGGTATTTATATATGAAAAATGGGTGAATTTTTTAAAATGGGGAAGAAATGAACGTTGGCCCAAACAACATTGTAGCCACTGGACCAACGTTCAACAAGGCTGAAAAGTGAATTGTCAATCAATAACATAGCCTGAAAAGGCTATTTCTAGGGCCAGGCGGCGGCAGGCCTAGGTGACAGGCGGCCCATGTGGCCTGTCAGCCCATTACCCCATTTAATTTTTCAATCGAAATAATTTTTTTTTTAATTACCCGGGACGGTCTGGTCCGGAGCACCGGTGGGCCAGGTCCGATCTCAGACCTGAACCAGTCTACCGGGTTGCGAGGCTTAGACAGCCCAGCCAAGCAGATGGCCCACCAACCCGGACTATGATCCGGTCTAGCATGGCAAATTTCGGACAAGTAAGTGGGCCGGTCTAACCGGTCCGGTCCGATTAGTTGACATGCTTATATAAAATACAACTGTCAACGATTGTTTATGATCAACTTTCAATGGCAAGTTATATCTCTTTCGGTATAAGTATTTTGGGTGAGTTATATAATCAACACCATTAATATAATAACTCTGTGAAATATTTAAAAATGATCATTAGCCCAATAATTTTTGTAGGGGCCGTAGCTGGTTAGAGTTATGCAGGTATTAGTAATGTGGGTATTAGTTATGCAGATATTAGTAATGTGAGTATTAGTTATGCGGGTATTAGTTATGTAGGTATTTATGCAGGTATTAGTTATGCGGGTGTTACTTATGCATGTATTAGTTATACTAGTATTAATTATTCCATGTTCTACTCTACATAAATAATACAAAAATTTCCTCATAACTTATACATGTATTAGTTATGCGGATCTTAAAATTATAAACCAAATATCGTACTAAGTTTATACCTGAATAACTTATTTCTTATCCATCTACCAAACGTCGTACTAATTTTATACCTGAATAACTTACTTCATATCCATCTACCAAATATCGTTTAAGTTATACATAGTTTAATACATGAATAACTTGGTTCTTATCCAACTATCAAACGATCCCTTATTGTTTAACATTGTATTTTAATATAATAATTATTAAATATATATTATAAATATGCTTAGTTCAAGAGAAAAAAGCTCAATATAAGTACGACTAAAGCAAGATATCAAACACTCAGTAGGTTACTAGATCCAAAGAATGCATAAGAATTGCAATGCTAATTTATATTTAAAGCGATGAATTTAGACATATTTTCATAAAAAGTAATGTCAACAAAACAAACATGTCCTTGTAAAACTAACAACAAAAAGTAACTGTGACATATTTAGGTATTATCATCAAGTTGGAAACGAAGTAAATTATAAATGTAAAACTAACAATATTAATTCTTTGAGAGTAAATTCATGTGAATAAGGAAACTAAATTACCTCAACCAAGAAGATATGTGCATGCGACAATGATTGATAAAGCCTAGTGTAAAAAAATTATATGCTCAAAATGTAAACTAATCAGCAAACATATTCAAGTTGCAGATAAGTGAAATTCAAAATATCTGTATTACCTAATAGGATATAGGCAAAAGCAACAATTTGAGTACACTTAGAACTCCTCAACCGTACGTGAGAGTCACTACCTTTAATTTTAAAACTAAAATTAATGACATCATGAAATACTTATCTTATATCTGAAATACTTATCTCTATGTATATTGAAAGTTTCATCTATTCGTAGAACTTTCTGATTCAATATTTAAATTATAACATGTGTAGAAAAATAAATATTTCCTCCGTTTTAAATTGTTTGTCCTAATTTGACTTAGCACGGAGTTTAAGAAAATAAAAGACTTTTGCAGTGATCTTAAATTAAATATATGTTAAATGAACAAAAATACATTTTAGACTTGTGGTCTTAAACATTTCACGTGAAAAATTGATATTAAATAGTTGTTAAAAAAGGAAAAAGTCATTCTTGTTTACACAAATTAATAAGAAAATTAGGCCAAATAAATTAAAACAGAAGGAATAATTGTGATGACCCTTCCGGTCATCTTCGCATTTTCGCATTTATTGCACTGTTAGAGCCTTCCTGTAGCGGCTCCAAGTCATTTATGGCTTGCTGGGACCGGTAGTTCGGTGCCCTGGTCGTTCGTTTGGTCGTTTTAGCCGTTCACTTGTTTTAGAGCTTTAAACTTAGAATATCGGTGACTTTAGTCAACATTCTTAGCTAACGTGCTCGGAATTGAATTCTGACAGTTTCGTTAGCTTTAGAGAGATGAGTTTGGTCTAGTTGGACCTTTAGTTGAGTCCTGAGAACTTCCGGTGTGGGTTTTGTGTGGTTTTCTCAGTTTTCAGGCCATTTGGAGTTGAAAGTGTAACTTCGGGTGACTTTCGATGATGGAGTGTCGGATTCAAAATCCAACAATTCCATCAGCTCCGGAATATTGAGTTTGGGCTAGGAAGATGGTTGGTTCGGGTGAGTCGGACTCATTTCGAGCATTTGAGTTCCTTTTCGTTAGTGTTGACTTGGGTCAACATTTCTCCGAAACGACCTCGTATGGAAGTTTCATCGATTCCGTTGAGTCTGGAACGTCGTTTTCACTCTATTAGCACTATTGATTTTTGAATATCAATTTTCAATTGTGCCCGGAATACCCCGTCGAGTTTTCTAAAAAGTGTAGAAAATCAGTTGCGGACAACACCTATTTATTGCTGTCATTTTGTTTTTTCCAGCCCTTTGTAACGGGTGGAATTGGGGGGGGGGGGGGGAAACGAAATGGGAATTTTAGATAAGAACTTGGGATTTCGAAATTCAAAACCAAAATTCTCCTGATGCTTACACGTCGGTACTCTTGGGTATGAATTCGATCAATGACCACTCGTTTAGAGAGAAATCAGCTGCATTTTCAGGGTGAGAAAAGTTGATATCGCCACCTGGAGCTTCTGGGTTCTTCTAGAACCTGGACAACGCAACACTTTCGTACGAGCAACAAAGATGGGTGAGAATAGACAGAGGGATGACGATTTCTTAGAGATTTGGGTTCGTTTGGAGTTGTTATCATTGTCATTTTGAGTTGTTGTTGCTGGAGAATGTACTGGGTTTTGTTGTTGTCATCGTCTGTGAAAGAGACGAAGAGAGAGAGAGAAGTGATATAAGGGGTCGTTTTGGGTGTGAGTTGTTTGAGGAGAAAAGAGAAAGGAGAAATAAAGGGGTGTGTTAAGTGGTGGGCTGGATTGGAGCGGGTCAGGGGAGTTAGAAGTGGGCTTAGGCGGGTTGGGAATTTTTTTTGAGCCCAAATGTTGGCTGAAACAAAGCTGGTGAAGCGCCATTTAAATAATCATTCCAATCTTTAGGAGACTGCCAAATTGAGAGTAGATTGATGAAATTCGGTTAGGATTTAAATAGTTTTAAGAAATTAGGCTAGGATAGGAATAAAGACGAACTAATTACAATTAATCACTTGAGCTTTTCTTTAAATTTAAATGATTTGAAATAGTTAAAGTACATATTTACCTCATTTAGCAAATTATGAAATTAATTATTTAATTAATTTCTCATTTTAAATTAATTTGGAGGAAATTAAGCACATTTTGATTTTAAAAAGAATTTACTATGACATTAAACTTTACAATAGTTTCTAAAGTAAACTCATATAAATTTCACATAATTAAATATGAAAAATATAAATTCTTACTCAAAACTATTATAAAGCTGATTTGGAAAATGTTTTATCCTTTTTATAAAATAATTATTTCGAAAATTATTTAAAATTCTGAAAATGGCTCAAGATTAATTTGTAATGTGGAGGGTAAAAATTGGGTGTCAACAACTGCCCCTCCCTTTGGGTAGGGTGGATGTAAGAAACCCTGGGCAAAGGGAATTGACGTCCCAATTTTATCCGACCACAGATTCATCCTTAGGAAGCATTTGATTTTAGTAAGAATTTCAAGGAATCATGACCGAACTCTGGTATCGAGTTTCATGTATATCTCAGGTTATATGAGAATTCAGTCCGCTTGTAGTTCAAGATGCTTGACCTTATGCACGATTTTTAAGAAATTCAACAGTTATTTCGACCTTGGATTAAAGAGAGACCGGAAAGCTGGAGAGTGAGAGGATTGGGGGGAGTTTGGAGTGCAGCCAAGTTTTTAACATAGAGCCCACCTACATATCCCAGGACTCAGGGAATCAGGCTGCTTGTAGTTCGACTCAATCGGTGGAAAAGGTAATCTTTATGTTAAGACAATCTTTGGCTCGAGATGAGTGACAATCAATTAAGTTATGGAGAAGAAGTTTGAAACTTCTTAGCCATGAATGTGGTGCACTTCAAACCCATAAAATAAGAATTTACATGAACACAATTTCCAAAGCTCGAGGTGTATTGTCACCCAGATTCGAATAGAAGGAATATTGCTTCCAATGTGAGCTCAGAAAGTACTCTGGATGCGAAACTAAGACCCAATAATAGGAAATACCCACATGCCTTATGATAGGGGTGAGGTTTGATTGAAGCAGAAGTCGATTCTCAACTCGTGCCCAAAGAGTTGATATTCCTCTTCGGACTATGTCCCAGTTTGCCGCTAAGAAAAAATTCCATTTTATGATGCATCCCTTTTTTGGTGTAGTCCGCACCTGTGGTTTTGCTTTGAGAATTTCATCCTTCTCAGATGCTCTCGACAACATCTCAAAATAAAATTGTTAGTAGTAACGTAATTCTAGTTGGAGAGATAGTTTCGTTGCCATACCTCATCCTGGGATTATGTTCGAATCCCGTGTTGTGACATCTTTTGACGTGTTTTGTACCTGTTGTTATGGTTCTAGATTTTCATCCTCTCGGATGCTCTTGGATATATTTTGAAACAACATTGTTAGTAGTAAAAATAGTTTGATTAGGGGAGATAACCTTTGTACCTCATTTTCCGCATGTGTTAAATCTTGAAGGGGATGTCATCCTCTCCTGACCCTGTCTTAGGAAATAATGACTTCCATGACATATAGACATGATAGCCTTTGTAGCCATAAGATAGGATTGCCTTTGCGGTGGTTGGATGTGACGATCTTTGAAGATGAAGACCTTTGTAGCCTTTTGCGATGTAACGGTCCTTGTAAACCATTTGTAGCAACATAAAAGTGCTAGATTTGCGCATTCCCATTGCTGCAACTTATAAGTGTGGTGATTTGTGCATTCCCATTGCTGCGACTTAGAAGTGTGGTGATTTGCGCATTTCTGTTGCTGCGACTTGAACACTTTGAGCATTCCTGTTGCTGCGACTTGAATACTTTGCTCATTCCCATTGCTGCGATTTGAACACTTTGCGCATTCCCGTTAATGTGACTTACAAGTATTGATAATCCAACTGTAACGACGTGGATGTCTTGATATTTGCAAAATAGACATCTCATAGTGACATATTTAACCTAATGGTCACTTTTAGGGCTGAAGACCCAAACTACCAAAGTAAGTAACATATTGGCAACTATATAAATATACCAAGAGAGGTGGACGTCTCCATGTGAATATGCCACTTATGGGGTGGATGACCCAACAATTTTAAGTATAGGCCAACGAGTGGACAAGCAAATACGTAGACCACTTATGGGGTGGATGACCCAACATAACCCTTGATCGGGTACGTAAACATGTAGACCGCTTATGAGGTGGTCGGCCAAATAGCAAAGCGTGGCTCTCATAGCCATTTGTAACTACTTCGTGATAAACAGAGTAATAGCCTTTGCAACTATCAGATAGGATTGCCTTCATTTGCAGTCGAACTTGATGATTCTTTGAATATGATGACCTTCTTGGCCGTCTGAATATGATGGTCTTCGTGACCGCTTGTAGTAGTCTCTGATATGATAGCCCTCTCGGCTATTGGTGATAATCTTTTGCATATGATTTTGGGTAAGTCTTGCGCATCTTTCGTATCGACATGACTTATAGATATCCCTTAAATTGTCAAACCTCGGGTAATCTTGCACATCATCCAACTTTGGCTAGAGGCGGCTTACAGATGTCCTTCAAATTGTCAGTCTTTAGGTAATCCTGCACTTTTATCCAATTTTGGAACATATTTTCCTTGATTTGTTAGCTTTTGGGTAGTCCTGCACATAATCAACTTGGATATGATGCGTCTTATAGATAACCCTCGAACTATCAAATTTTGGTAGTCTTGCACATTTATCCAATTTCATATATTGTTGTGACTTATGAATTACCCTTGAACTACCAACTCTTAGTTGCTCTTGCACACTATCCGATTTCAGAAGATATTGTGTCTTACAGATAACTCTTGGGCCTACCAACTTTTGGGAAATCTACTTCATCGTCCGATTTTGGATGGCATCTTATAGACTTCCCTTGGACGATATGTTTTCTTTAACCCTGGTGGTGAACATCATTTGATCATGTGACTGCATATGCATTCTTGTTGCTATGGCTCGAACACTCTGCACATTCCCATTTTTGTGGCTTACAATTGTAATGTGCATTCCCATTGCTATGACTTAGACACCTTATGCATTTCCGTTGTTGCAACTTATAAGTGCCATGATTTGCGCAGTTCCTTTGCTGCGGCTTACAAGTATGGTGCATATTCCCATTGCTATTACTTACAAGTATGGTGCATATTATCGTTGCTGTGACTTGAACACTTTGTACATTCCCGTTGTTGGGGCTTACAAGTGTTAGGATGATAAGATAAAGCCCATGAAGTGGTTTGCAGATGATGGTCCTTGTGACAAACATAAACATGTAAATGGCTCTTCACGATAATTGTCAGAAAACATTACCTTTAATCTCTTTGTTAACATTTTGACTTTTTCGCTTGTATCTGCGCTCAAAATAAATGATTAGTAGATGCAACGTCGCTTTTGCTAGCTACCATAGTCAAATTCAGGATAAACCTTTAAGGAAAGCATTCATAATCAAAATAACTTTGATTAAGTGGATGGCTGAAAACCCATTTCTGGGAACAATTATAAATACTATCTTTGAACATCGTGTATTTACTGTGATCCTCGATTTGCTGGAGTCTTGAAGAGGATGTCATTGATCTTTCTTTATTTGCTGATCCCTGCAACCACAAGAAAAGTCATTAGTTTTGGAAAACTTTGTTGTCTTAGCTTCTCCTAGTAGTCTCGGCTCTTCTTTGTTGACTTCGGGCATTCAGTCTCCTTGTACTGCTTTGAATACGCCGTATAGTTATAGGTTTTTACCGATCACTAACACTTCTTTAGGATAACCTGCATCCACAAAAAAATTGTTAGTTTTGGCAAAACTGATCTGTGTTCACTTCCTTCGGTCTTCTGCTCCTTATTCTATCATCTTTGGTTGCCCACCATCCTCGAGTGCTTGTTATCTTTGACTTCCCGGGTTACAGTAGATGTAAGACAAAATTAGGTTATAAAGAAGCAAATTAATTTGTTAAAGATTTTTCAAACAAGTTTTTGAAAAACAAAGATTTGAAAAAGATCATTTGGAAAGGTCTCTGCCCATCTTGTCATGTCATGTACTAGCTTCA